>CAWUFW010023471.1:0-75418 GCA_963921515.1 Calotriton arnoldi
CATCTAGTAGTCAAAATGGGGGCAAATAGTGGGGGAATACTGCACACAGGTCCTGGTTTCTCAAAGTTATTCCCAAATTTAAGCAAAGTGGTTTGCTCCATCTAGCTCTGGGCTCCTCGTATACTGGATAGAGGACTAATAAGTGCACTTAGATTTTATCAGTGATGTTAAAAATAAGGCGCAAACCAGATCCAAAGTCAAATGTCAACCAATTGACCCTCAAAAAACCCTGGTGAAGCATGCCTAGTCTGACCTTCACATACAGTTTTCAACATAGTCTAGAAATCCTTCAAAATTGTGATCATTTTCATATCTAAAAAAGTGCTGGTTAGCCTGTCCAATGAAGGGAAATTAATTTGTTTTTCCTGGGCCAAGTGCCTAATTCTCCTCTTCACAATACAATGAGCATTGGATAGAGTTGATGCTGTGTTTGAGCAATAATCCACTAGATCCAGGTCGGCTACTGAAAATTTAACATAGTTTAGCCAAGAGATGTTGGTCATTTGTGTTCTACCGATAACATTGCATAGCCCCATTCTTATAGTGCGAAGTGTTATCCTGTACAGGATAGGCCTTAATGTGCATCCTCAGTTCTTGGTTTTTGGGCTAGCTCTAGTTGCAGTGGCAGGAGCGGGGTACACTGTGGCAAACTCAACAAAGCTTTTATAAAATTGTTCCGAACTCTCATACGTTTTACGGCATGCAATGGCTCCACAGTTCTGCACCATATAGGGCATCACTAAGGGCCTCTGCTCTATAAATCTCTAAAGCCATCGACACAGTATAAGTACAAGCTTGCCTAGAAAACTTAATTATTGCAGCAGCCCAATGGTTTATTAAGAGCTTGCGCTTTACATTTTGTTCATACCATGATTTGGTATCAGACAACCTGATACCCAAGTAGATAAAGTCTGTAACTATTTCAAGTGCATTACCACTCAATGTTATCCTGTAGTGTGTCTTCCTGTTGGAATTGAAGACAATAAGTTTAGTTTTTTTTGCATTTATCTCCAGCCCATGGTTGCTACATAATAGGCCAAACTTTTCAATTAGTTTCTAAAACCCTGTTAGACCTGTCAGCCTTAGGGTGGTTGTCCTCCAAACGTTTTGCATTCCTTCGCCTTTTCGCTGATCTCATTTTTCCTGGCCTTACGACTCTGCAGCCTTTGCTACTGCTAACCAGTGCTAAAGTGCATGTGCTCATTCCTTATGTTGATATGGAAAAAATCGATGTCAATATGAATAATGGTACATTTATGTATAAAAATGAAATTGCTACTCTATTATCGAATTTGCCCGTCATGAAGTCTTCGTCAACCCTGACTCAGAAATACGTTGCACATAGCCAGCAGACAAATACGCAAACAGGAAAACCGAGATCATTCACACAGATAGGCGCAGCGACACAGCAATGGTCCAGAGAGATTGGCCCCAATAAAGCGCACATGACTTGAGGGGTACGCGTGCTCCAAAAAAAACATAAAGTCAGATTTCACATAACGTTAGGAACACATCGCCAATTAGGACACAGCACACAAAGTACATGCAGTGATCACATGCCCCCATGCCGGGCATTTGGACATGTTACCCACTGGCCGCATTGTGTCCACGTAAGGTTGAGGCCCATCTGGATTCCTCATCCAATACATTTATTTATGACTCCAAAGACAGCGGTTCACATCCCTTACCAAAAAAGAATCGTCGGAACTGTTTATGGCACTCAATGTACTGTATAAAAACTCATCTCAGACTGATTGTAAATTAAGACAGTCCCTGGTCCCCGTTTCTGTAACTGTCTCCCAGCCGAAGCGTTTAATTAAAAAAACTGTTCCTGTTTTGCCAAACTCCTCTTGCCTTTTGCTTTTTCAAGGTAATCTCATATTCATAGCAACTCTTATAACATGGTAACATTGGCCTCTACCCAATTGTCAGATTTAATTTACTTAAAAGTCCCTAGTAAAGGGGTACTACATGTGCACAGGGCCTGTAAATTAAATACTACTAGTGTACCTGGAGCACTGATTGTGCCACCCACTTCTAAACATGTCTCCGGCTTGCCATGGCAGCCTATTTGTGTAGTTTTAAAGCTGCCATTTCGACCTGGCAAAATAACCATTTTGTAAGGACCAAACCTTCCTTTTTAATACATATGTCACCCCTAGTGTAGGCCCTGGACAGCCCAGAGGGCATGGTGCAGTGTATTTAAAATGTTGGACATGTACTCTTTAGTTTTACATGCCCTGGCTGTGAAAAACTCTTAAATTCATTTTTCAATACAACAAGGCCTACCTCTCGCATAGACTAACTTCGGAGTTACCTTATTACATTTAATAAGCAGTAATTTCCAAATGGGAGCAGATAAGCAGTTCATGTTTGTTGTCTTTTGAATTGTAATGAAAACCCTAACTTATGGTGAAGTTGGATTTTATGCTTCAATTTTGAAAATACCACTTTTAGAAAGTTGGCATTTTACTGCCTTAGCCATTTAGTGCCTGTAGACAGTACCTGGATCATATGACTGGGTGCAGCTGACAGACAGGGCCGGATTCGCCGTAGCAGGCACCGGGCATTTCCCCGGTGGGCCGACAGGGTGGGGGCTGGTTTTGGGCCCCTGGAGGGCCGTTTTTGTTACAGGGACTTTTTGTAGCATAGCTGCAAAATCGGCCCCTGTAACAAAATCGGCTGAAACCGGCCCTGGCAAACAGCTCGGTCTCACCCCCAACCCCTCGGGGGTCCGGCCGAGCACTTTGCCAGGGCCGGTTTTGGTTCCCAGTCCGGCCCTGCTGACAGATGACCTTTTGAATTCGGTCCTAGACAGCCACACACAATAGGGAGCTTAGGTGTGCCTGGATGGCCCATCACTGGCAGGATGAGAGGAAGGAACTGGGCACAGCCCCAATTACACTTGAATAGGCTGTTTCCAGCCTTTACACAAAGGGCTGCATACCCCTTGTAGGTAGTCTGGACCCAGGACAGGGAAGGGAGGATGCCTGGGGACTTCAAAAGGGAACCTCTGGAAGCTTCTCCCCCACAAAGACACAAATGGGTATAAATACTGGACTCTATTTTTCTGAATTGGTGTGGGTTCCTTCTGTGGTGTGTTTTCACTGTGTTACTGATGGATGATTTTGCAACACGCCTATGCAAACTAGTCAACTACTGTTATTTCCACAATTTAATTATGAAGAAGCCTTAAATCTGCAAGTAATAGAATAATTGAAGGATGTTACTCAATTGATTGTAGAGTCAAATTACTAAAAGAGTCAATGCATCTAATGCAAATTTTACAACTATCAAGGACTCCGGGCCTAATCACATGCAACAGGTAGGGAGGCAGGGCAAAACAAAACTGCAGAACAAATGCAAAAGATGAAAATAACAGAGTGGAATAGTCTAAATGTCTAGAGGTATCACTGAAAGTTTGGCAAGAAAATGGACTTGAGACTAAAACATTTTATGAATGTGAATTGGCATTTCCACATCTAGCATTACTTCAAGCACTAGGACAAAAATGCTGTAAGTGTGGAAAATATAATCATCTCACATCTGTTTGTAAACCTAAAGGAAGTTAGTTTAAATCTAGAGATATTACAATGTATGGAAGGAACAGCAAGTAAAATGAGCAACATGTCAGATGAATGAATAGTCTAGAAGTAGAAAATATAGGAGAGGCATTCTGTGAGTGAAAATTCACAGAACTTGTATTCATGATGAAAGGGAAAACTGCTGAAATATAAACTTTGTGAGCTGGAAGGAAATAAAGAAAAAAACTCCAATGCAATTAAAAACATGACAACCCTTAAAAACATTTCAGCTGGGTAACCCGCAACATAATATGTATAACTGAATACGACAAAATGGACAATAAACTGTTACTCAAACAACCTAATATTAATACATTCCAATGTGGAGCACGTAATCCTGTGGAAAATTTAGGACAATTTAAAGAAATAATAACATACGGGAGTGTGACATCATACGAGGGAATACATGTGATGAAGGGTAAAATTCATGCCCCTTGTCTGCTGTGAAGTGTTACTGCTTACTCACTAGTGTTTTTGCCATAATGCATAGAATCATAGATGGCCAACAAATAATGCAGGAGTTCTCTCAGTTATTTCAAGGTTTTGGAAAATTCTGTATTTCCAATAACTCTTCATATAAATGATGCAATGAAAGCCACAGCATAAAATCATAGAAGAGTGCTGATACATTTTCAGCATAAGGTTGGAGAAGAAATTCAGAGTTTGCAGGAGCAAGATATCATAGAACCATTGTCAAGACCAACTGCTTAGTTTCCCCAATTGTAGCAGTGGCTAAAAAAGGAACGGCCAGGATTCATATTTGCATCAGTAAGCACCATCCGAATGCTGCCATTGAACAAGAGTGACATCCTGGACCCCTCTCGACAGACATAAGTTGCTTGAGCAGAGCTGTTGTTTTCTCAAAATTAGATTTGAGCAATGGATACCACCAGCTTGAAATGGATCACAATATAGTCTAGGACTATTTCAATATAAAAGGCTCAATTTTGGAATATTTTCAGCAGTGTTATGTGCCCGAGTTCGGCCTGATAGGAATTAGTGCCATTTTGACATGTACACGGTTTCCTAAAATTGCCTTCACTTTGTCACATTGACTTTTGACACACATTTGCATTTTTGACACTTGGGTTCGTTTCTTGGAAACACTGACCTTGCTGGCACACAGAACTTCATGAGAACATTATCACACAGCCTTGGCATTGTGTACAAGGCCCTCAAGTGTGTTGTACTAGTGTGTTTGTTATTACATCCATATGGCGACACAGCTATCTGTGAAATACAAACAATGGCAGTTTGATCACAATCTCGGTCCAAGACAAGGATGCCTTTTTCTATATATAACCTTTTGTTTCCCAAGTATAATCAGAGGGACACTTCTGCTGACGTCAAGGGGTTCCTGCATGTTGAAGCTTTCGCCCAGCAGCTGACTGACATCTCCGTAAGGGGTGTCCAGTTTGTGACCAAGATGGGTTCCTACATTCTTACCCACCATGTGAAGGGGTTAGATCATCCAGAAGGGGGTTTCTTGGCAGACCATACATTTACACCTTAGACATATAGGTTAGGGTTTGCATCATAGGAGTACGCTAGACTGCTATAATACTGTATATGAATGCATATATAGGTGGTGGAATTCTTTGTTTTATTCACTGTCTTGGCTCTCATTATAACTTTTATCAGCTTCTGTCTATTGATCATTGCAGCACATATTTTCTATACAAGAATCACTTTGGTTCAATAAATATTGAAAAACGTCCCTTAGTGTATTCTTTGTGTATTTCTCTGATCAAGAGAGAGCACAAGTGTCTGAGCGAAAGGTTCTAAGTTTGTCACCAGGGTTCTTGAGGGAACAGGGGTGTCATGTTCAGTAGTTGATAGAACTGTTCGCTCTCTGTCTAGGTTAGGGGGGCTTATGGTGGCACTGTGAGCTAGATGTTCTAAGGGACGACATACCCTGCGGGGTGCATGGAATCAGATCGGCACACTCCTAAGTTTATGTCAATCCACAAACATGCAGTTCCTACTGATGTGAGAAACAACATGACAGCAGCTGAAATATTCCAAGAAATTATCAGGAAAATGATAAGGCCTGTAAAGAATAGTTTGAACTACCGTGATGAAACCTTGGTATTCATGAAGACACAAGCAGAGCATGACAAAACATTGTCAGAAGTAAGTACAAAGTTCTTAGATGCTGGATTGATTTTCAATGCAGAAAAATGCGAACTTAACAAAAGAGAACTAATTTTTTGGCCATGCGTTTTCAAACAAAAGCATAAAGCCAGACTCCCTAAACTTTGAAACTATTCAAACCAAGGATTCTACTAGTTTTACTAGGATTCCACTAGAGGTATCTGAAGTACGCTCTTTTCTAGGGATGGTGAGCTACTGTGCTCATTATATGCGTCAGTTTCCAACAATCAGTGTGCCACTGTGCGAATTACCTAGAAAGGGGAAGATTTTAAAAATGGACCGAAAATTACGGTTAGGCATTGAATAAAATATAGAAGGAAGTATCTTCTGCAGGGCATACTTGGCCTAATTTGACCTGTAGTTGTGCACTGAGCTGACGGTAGATGCCAGTCCAGTTTGTTTGGGAGATCTGAACAGAGTTAAACAGACTTAGAAAAATCACACTTGAAAACATAGAAAGAAAGTTTAGCTGTTATGCGGGCTTGTGAATACCATCATTTGTCTATATATGGAATAAAATTTACAGTTGGTACAGATCATCAGGCACTTGTTGCGTTACATGCTAATCCAAAGGCGAAAACGCCACAAAGGTTTGGAAGTTGGGAATAAGGATTTTTGGATAAAGACTTTAAGATAGTGCAGAAACCTAGCAAAGGATACAATGTAGCCAATTACATTTCTTATCATTCATTACTGAATGATGATCACAGCAATCCAATGGAAGAGGAATACGTCAACTCTATCACGTGAGTAGCTGCCAGAGAGAATACCAATAAAGGAGATAGAAGAAACCACTGAAGAGGACATAAAGATACAAGAGGAGCCAAAAACTTCAAACTGACAAATGGAAGTGTATTAACCCTGTATCAAAATACAAAAAAGTAGTAAATAATTATGAAATGCTAAAATTAAAACAAATACAAGGAACCAACAATATTTGCCAATAGGTTACTGCTGAGAGGAAGCGGAATATACTGGCAAAGTGTTACAGGAACAGTGAAAATAGTTTACAAAACCCCTATCTAGGTGGGCTAACAAAAAAACTATTGAGAAAGTGTGGTTGGCGAATTTAGACCCAGATTTACTAAGATTTTGCTTCAGGTTTGCATCACATTTTTAGTGCAGCCCAGATGCGTAACCTATTTTGGGATTTTGATTGCCATGCAAATCCAAATTTGAGTAGATTTGTGAAAAAAATGTAATGCAAGACAGCGCATAGGGCTGCTTTCCATTTCCTTGCATCAGGTAGGCATTACATTGGTGGAGCATGGACGTTTCTATGCATACACCCAGGTATTGTGACTAAAATCCATATTTTCAAACACTTATTAACATGGGTTTGTGACAAAGTGGTGCACCTATCTCAAGCTCATGTAACAAGGAGAAATATATATTTATTTTCCTCATTTCTTCCTCTTTGCAAAGACAAAATAGCCTCAAATGATGAGTTTTTCTGCAGGAAAATATCCTTTCGCGCACAAAAACGATCCTGACCAAAATGCAGGTATAACTGCGATATGACCAAGGGTGCCTGCATTGGCACTAGGTAGCCACAAGCGGGCCAGCACCAGGAGAGAGCAGAACTGTGCCATATCTTGAAAAATATTGTTGCATTTCAGCTCTCTCCCTGTAACGCACTGCTGTGCCTCATTGCATGAAATGTTAGTAAATATTCCCCCTGATTTTTTTGCTTAAGCACACCATACGGTCTTGCCAATTGTGTCAAACTGTTGGTAGGAGAAATCCACCAGCAAAGCTAACAATGTAGAAACTTTTAGAAACAGTGTGGTCTACTGTATCTGTCAAGGTGTATGGACCAAAAGAGTAAGGCTGTAATATGTGTGCCTTGTTATTGAAAAATATTCCCAATTCCCCATAATCTGACGTATATTCTACCTCTGTGGCAGCTGTGCCTCTGATTCTTGATGAAATGTTTACAGAATGGGGAATACCAATAGCTTTAGAAACTGATAATGGGCTGCCATTCAACGGAACAGAATTTTAGTGTTTGTGCTATATCTAGGGATTCATCAAAGGAAGATCAGCCCAATATGAGATAGTAGAGAGATTTAGGGCCACACTTAGGATAGCTAGCCAAAGGGCAGAACTACTGCAGATATCCTTTCATCAAGCAATTTGTCAATTAGTGGGTGACTGTAGTGCAACCCCACATTCTATCACTGGTAAGTAGCCATCAGAGTTGATGTTCAGGAGAATAATCAACAGCAGAGTGCCTCAATTTAATAAAAACACCTCACCAAAATGTGAAAGTGTTCATGATCCAGACAGTAAAGCAAAGCAGAAAATGAAATAATTGGTTGATTCTCAAGGACATCTAAGTGACTCAGATATCCAACCAAAAGACTGTAAACAACCACAGCTAAGAAAGATGGATGCTCATTTCAGAACCTGCTACTAATCACGCAGGTTAAAAGTATACTATGGTGTCTGCTATAGGCTTGTCAAAACCTATAACAAGAAATGTGTCCCATTATCAATGATTGATGGGATGAAACATTCATCTGGATTCCTGATGAAGAAAATAGAGAAAACTGTACTTTGATCCACAAGGATTATTAGGACGTGACAACGGTAAATTGAACAAATGTGGTTGCGTTAATAGAATTCCGATTTTTTTGCAGTTCTGTTTCTTTAGGGTTTTTCTTTTCTTTCTTTCTCACTCTCTATGTGTCTTGTTTTCTTTTTTCTTTTTAATGTAATGTCCCCGTTTCTGTTTAGTGTATCTGTAAGTATGTAAAAAGGGGGATGTTGTAATGTACCTAGCCCTTTACTTAGAAGTGGACCAGTGGCATAATTCTACAGTCACAGCTTTGAATGTTCTGGTTTAGTAGCAGTGCAGGTATACATCTGGTTCCAAGGAAGAAGCTGTGCTATTCCTGTCTAATGCTGTATCCCCTCAATAAACATATTTTGTACATTTCAATGTCTTTCAAAAAATATGTAGACTAAGGGGCATATTTACTAGAAACTGGCGGAGTGCAGTGTTATGCCAAAATTGGTAACGCCGCATTCCGTCAGTTTCAAAACGCAGGGATATGCCGTATTTACAAAAATACGGCGCACCCGTTAGTTTCCCCTAGCGCTAGCACTAAAGAAGCTGCCTAGCACCAGCGCAGGCCCACTTGTGCCATGTTGTGCCATGTTGCAAGGGTGCCTGTGCTGCAGGAGTGATTGTTTATGTGCAGAAAGGGACACTTTCCTGTTTATAAACAATCTATACAGGTGATTTGCTGATTCTATGTGTGCTGCAAATAGAAAGAGCAAAATACAAGGAGAAATGAAATATTTCTCCTCGTATTGCCTGCTTAAGACCAGGTATTCCCTGGTGATATTTCTAGCACTGCCCCACATCCTTGTAAAAATGGAGCAGTGGGTGTTGCGGTGGAACTCCCACTGCAACACCCATTACACACCCCTTTCATGCTAAGTGAAGCTTGAATAGGGGCATTATTTAAAAGGCAGTGTTAAACCACATTAAGTGGCATAACGCCACCTTGTAAATAAGGCAAAGGACTTAATGCCACCAGAACGTTCTGGTTCTGTTAACTCCTTGTTAATATGCCCCTAGACATTGTTGCTTTACTACATTTGTAAGGTACATTTCCCCTAATAATACTGCATCTTTTCTATTTTTAGGCACTCCAAAATAACTTTTAGAACTTGATCGTGAAAAACTTTAGAACTTTGCGTAGTTATGAGGTAAGTGTATTGTTATGACTTGTTGCTAGGGGGGATTGTTATACATGTCAACTTATGAATGTATTTCTTTTCTTTGTTGTTGATTCTTTCATTGTAAATATTAAAGGGGAAAGATGTGTTATGACTTGTTGCTAGGAGAGGAATGTTATACGTGTCATCTTATGATATAAGGTTCCATGAGTTGAAGGTTCTGTGGGTCTGAACTGAACATTAGTCAGTTGGGAGTTGTTCGTGGTCTTGAAGGACTGTTAGTGTGTAGTGCTTACTTGAATAAAATCTTCAAGACATTCCAGTGGAAACGTCTTTATTTATGAACATAACAAGTATTTCTTTTGTTTCATATGTTTACAGCTTATCAATGTTGAATGTTATTTACGCATTTCAATAAAATGCAATTTCAGTTTACACCCACAGAGGTTTGGAGGTAAAGGAATGGACATTGTGAACCAAACCATTGTGATGTACTTTATTCTCCAGGGCCTATCAGACAATCCAAAGCATCAGACTGCACTCTTCGTCCTCTTCCTTACAATGTACATTGTTGGGATAGTAAGCAACAGTGCCATCATGGCTGCCATTGCTACTGACTCAAAGCTTCATAGCCCCATGTATTACTTCATCTGGAGCCTGTCACTAGTGGACATCTGTGTACTTACAACCATAGTGCCCCAGCTTCTGGTCAGCACCATCTCACAGAGGAAGACCATCTCCTACTCACGCTGCATTGCACAGTTGTATGTCTTTATTGGTATGGAGACCATGGACAGTCTGCTACTTGGGGCAATGGCCTATGACCGATATGTAGCCATCTGTAGGCCCTTGCATTATTTTACAGTAATGGACAAGAAGGTTTGCACCCTGTTGTTGGCTGGTTCCTGGGTAGGCGGTCTCCTGGTTTCTTTTCTGTACAGTACGATGATCGCCAGACTGTCATTTTGTGCATCCAACCTGATCCAGAGCTTCTTCTGTGATGTGCCGCCACTTTTGAAGCTCTCCTGCTCAGACATCACTGTTAATGAGCTCCTGATTTTCACTGTGGGTACGTTCTTAGCCCTGGTCTCCATTGTCCCTATTGTGATCTCATACATCCGTATCATCTCAACCGTATTGAGTATCCGCTCAAGCGAGGGGAGGAGAAAAGCCTTCAGCACCTGCTCTTCACATCTCATTGTTGTGAGCTTGTACTATGGGACCATTATATCCACCCAATTTCGGCCTACCTCCAGCTACACACTTGAGAGGGATAAGGCAGTAACTGTGATGTACACCATTGTCACCCCCATGCTGAACCCTTTCATATACAGCCTGAGAAATGAACAGATAAAAAAAAGCTTTGAAAAAATGATGGGTAAATGTATCTTCTTCTGTAAGTTCTAAATGTTTTGTCTTTTTTCAGAATTTATAAACTCTAAATTGAAATTGTTATGCAACACTCACTAGCTCCATTTGACCTTCTTTACGCTCATATGTTTTCTCTTTTTCTGTCTATGTCACCGTTGTGTGTGAATACGACACATTCTTCACTCACCATTAGTTTGTGGTTGTTATTGGTTCCCCTGTTACTGAAATTAGACAAGTCTCACACCCAACAAGCATTTATGTTGGTAAATTTTAGTTTTTATATGGCCTTTACTCGTTGTAGCAAGTGCCTGCACAGGTTTTTGTTTTCGCTGGAAGGCGTTCACTTACCATTTCCTAGAATGGAGATGCTGCAGTGATATTTTTCATGCTAACAGTCAATAGTCTCTTAATGCAAAAGTTATCTAACTTTGTAAGTGTTTGCTAGTTTGTAGTTTTGCATTTTTATTTCTTGGTAAACACACACATATGGAAAGCATAGACTCCCACAGATGATCACATCAGACTATTTTAGGCAACTTCTTACGTATTTGCCTCAGCTCCTAATGGCCGTGCTTTGGAGCTTTATTTTTTAGATGAGAATAGTTCATTCTGACTGCAATTCTCTGGAAATCTACTGTACCTGTATGCCAACCACCGCCTACAGGAGTGTGGTACATGTTAAAAATAGTTAAAATATGCCTCAGTTTAAAAGGTTTTATTTGGAATAAAGAAAAGGATATATTGCAGATCTCTTTTATGGTGCTGTTAAAGTTAGAGGGCAGGGTCCTCCAGCAAGAGTTTAGAGCCTCTCAGGTAGGCGATAAGTTCATTAGTCCATGTTAGGTTCTTAGTTTACAGCAACAGCAGGTGGGGTACGTCTGTCCTCCATCCTCCCTCCAACTGTCCCTATCTCTTATCTCCTAGTTTCCAACCCATACTATATTGTATTGCATCATTCACTCTCAGTATTCCAAATACCAGCTCAGACGTATATAGAATGGGAATATACAGGCTGCTGCACACCTACCTTTATTACAAACAACAAAACCAAGAACAGACATTCCTTTGTATATAAAGTACAGGGACAATCATTCACAATCACTCATGTCCAACATGTCTCGCTTACATATTCACCCAACAACAACCTTTTAAACTCTCCTACACCCACTCAGACACCCTAATACAACAGACAGCAGTCACAGAAACTCTGCAAGGAGTCACAGATCATTTCAAACAAAGAAACAAAACAACAACTAAATTGTGACTGCATTGCACAATGACCCAAAATTCACAAGCCTTGAAACCTCCTCGGACATGATGCCCAAACAATACGGTTGCACACTCAAAATGATACCATGAAACATTTATGTATGCAGGACACATAGTTATGGATGTTCAGCACTTGTCAGCCAGGGCACAGAACCCACTGGATTCCTTCAACAAAGGATAGATCCTTAGGTTACAGCAACAGCAGATAGTTCCTATCAGGGCTCCATTCTATCGCCAACCTGTCTCCTACATCCCAGTTTCCACTCCACAAACCAACATTCTATTACATCATTAACTCTTAGCATTCCAGTCACCACCTCAGAATTACAGGGAATGGGGACACAGAGGTACTACACATGCACTGAATAAATTCATAAACATTTAATGAGTATATGTTGTAAAGTCAAAAGTTATGAACAGCTGTGCAGCTGTACCGGCATGCCATGTTTCTTTTTTGTCTTGAGGTTGCCCTTCATTTTTGGAATCGCCTTTGAGGCACCCTTAGCTGTCTTGCTAGACTATTGTTTTTCTAAAAATGTCATGCATAATATACAAAGAGAGAGGAGATTTTGGTCAGTGGGCTTCATCCATTGGGCTGTTAAACTGTCATTCACTTTTTGCTCCCACCTACTTACAGAACACTACAACGGGCAGTGGGTTAGCCCACTGTACTCATTAGCTGTTTTCACTTCGATTGACTGCACAAATCCTTTGCTTTAAAAATAGTTCCTTTCTCTTCAATTACAAAGCTTGCTCAAAGTGTGTTTCATTTTATTTATTTGGTTGTATTAACTTTAAATCCCAGCTATTTATTTTGCCTGCATTTTGAGTGTCCAGTTAGGCGAGTGTTTATGTTCCTTCTCCTTTTTAAAGTTGCTGTTATAAAGGGTTTAAATCACACTGTAAGATTGTAGCAATTTGGGGGCTCGGTTTGCTAGTAAATTATTCTTGTTCCCTTCACTAATAATAATGAGCAAATGCATGGTACAAGTGAAAAGCTTTATTATTTAAACATCACTAGTAAACTGGCTGCCTCAGTGGATGCTTTGAAATTTTGATTTTTTTTTTATGTAATCATATGGCAGCCATCATCCATTTTTGTTTGTGGCATATGCTTGCTTTAAGAAAAATAGCCATTGCACCAATGAAGGCCAGAACTATTGGCTTTTCCAATGCTTGTTTTCCTTTTTGGAAACATTTTGAGGAATCCCTCCAACAGTAAGTCTGGTGCTCCACAAGGTCACCTTTAGTGTGGCCTGACACTCGGGATAGCCTTGATTGGTCTCCCCACACTTTAGCCTTAACTGGCTAGCCCCCTTTATCTTATTTGCACCGGACTTGTTTGTGGCATCTTTACAGTATTTTGAGGTGCAGTAGGTGCACCGAGTGATGATGCCTACTTGCCTCCCTTTCTAAATTAGGTCCAGTTGCCTTAGGCAAATGTTATTTATGTTTCTTTTGTAGCTGTAGAAAAATCAAAATAGATTTCTCTACATATTACCACTTTAATAAACTGGTATTAGATAGGGAACAACAATAAAGCTACTACTTACATATATCTTAGGCCCTAACCTGGAGCACAGCTAAAGTGTGCTGAAAACGACATGGCTGCCTTTTATACCTCGGCACAAGATTGATTTAACACTTATAACTTTTATACCACTTACACTATTTACACCTACTACCAAAAATTAACATTTCACCTCGTAATATATATTCCTAACACATTACAGCTGCTTCCATTCACCCATTTTCACGCTACGTCTGTTTCAAGTACCACACTCCACTCTGCTCTATGCAACTCCATACTATGCCACTCCAACATACGCAATTACATAATATGTACAATCTCTGAGACTTTCTTCTAATACTTTCAGCGCACAAAATGCAATATTAAAAACCGTTGGCCTGGTTAGACAGCCTTTTAGCTTGCTTCTGCCCTTTATTTGTTTTAAAGTAAAGGAATGGGGCCATGTGGCCCCCTCCCGGGCCATTTTGGCCCCTGGCCTGTAGTGTGGGTGTTCTGGTCCCACCCAACCGCTCTTTGTTTTTTTTTCAATTTTCAGCCTGATCCCACCGAAAAAGTTTCCTGTTTGCCTTGTACATGTACTCTGCCATTCTAGATCTCAGGCCTAGCACATAGTCAAGCACATTGTCCTTTGCTTCTTTAAGAGGCTTCTCTAAAGACTCTCTCAGCAGGCTCAATGGCCCCCTCACAGGGTGTCCAAACAACAACTTCAAAGGGACTGAAACCAACCCCTTTTTGTGGCACTTACCATACCTAACTATAACATCCCAATAAACTAGGGGGCATATTAGCAAGACCCACGTTAAAATTATCGCCATTTTAGCGGCAGGAAACTGCCGCTAAAACGGCGATAATGGGCTTGCTAATATGCGTTATAGAATTCCAATAGAAGCCCAGGTTAGATGTCCTGCACATCTAACCTGGGCTTCTATTGGAATTCTATAACGCATATTAGCAAGCCCATTATCGCCGTTTTAGCGGCAGTTTCCTGCCGCTAAAACGGCGATAATTTTAACGTGGGTCTTGCTAATATGCCCCCTAGTTTATTGGGATGTTATAGTTAGGTATGGTAAAAAATTTTATTTTAAGATGAAAAAACCTTGAAAACTCACTGAATTTTGTTTTATAGTTAGGTAAGGTAATAAGATTTAAGATTATGTTTAAAAAACCCTAGAAATTCACTGAAAAAAAACAAAGTTTAAACTGAGGTATATAGTTAGGTACTGTGATAATAACAGAACTAACGTTAAAAAACAAAAGAAACTGAGAAATTCACCACCTATACTTTACTGAGTTAACTATAACTTTCTACCCCACCATGCACTGCTTATGACCTTCGATATTTAATCACTCACGACATGGTAAATGTAGGGGTGGGCAATAAATTCTGCTCCGCTGGTGGAGTTCATAGAGTTTTGCCAACTCCACTTTACGATTGTAAATCGGAGTTCCGGCAAAACTCCGCCATCCACTGCATTGCAGAGTTTTTTCTTGCATGCAGTTTGCCAATGTTAAGTTGCCGAGCTCCAGTGAGAATTGACAGCCCCTAGCATGATTTACGGGCGCTAGGACGGCACCCGGCGAGATTTTCTCAATGTGGGTGATCACGGACAGTTGTGCCCGTTCGTGGTGAGAAAGTTGCAGCTTGAGTAGAAAATCTACTTGAGCGGCAGCAAAGAAGTAGCATCCTCTGGCATGCCGCATGGTGCAGTTCGTGCTTATTTTCACTGCAGAACAAGCTCCCAATGCTAATAATCAGCGCGACTTGCCGATTCCACCCACTCGTGGAATCTCACTGAGTTTTTATTTAACTCCCCAGAATTCTGCTGAGTGCAACTCTGCAAGTTCCGCTCACCCCTAGTTAAATTACATAATTGATGATATCACTAATGACATCTCAAACAACATAATTTATGAAAATGTTTTTTCATTTTTAAACTGTAGTGACATATTATAACAGCACCTCACTATAACATCACTTTAACCTTTGTTTTTTTCAGAGCCAATCAATGCTCCGTATGGCCATTTGCTGGTTTCATACCTGCATTAATATCTCAAATCTCGTTATCATACAGACTGCTGCTGGTGTTGGAAGTAGATGTTTCTCTCTGCTTTTCACAATGTTTTACTGACATGAATGAGGAAGATATTTGAGAACTCATAGACAATGGGTCCTCATTTTAGCTTTCTAGTGCACAAACCATAATTTCTATGACAAAAAAACGCTCATTATGTTTATTTCTAAATGAAATGCTTTAGGTTTTACAACTTTGAATCCATCAATATGGCTTCGGGCGTCCCACATGTTTGTCATAAATAGAGTTTGTTAGTGCTCTAGTGGTTCTTTAGAACACTGTGAGAAGCTGTAGTAGAAAACTGTCGAGTTAACTGATAGGCTGCTGCTGGTGGTAAAAGTACATTTTTCAGACTGTCAATCAATCAATCAGGAGAATTGTAAGCGCGCTACTCAACCGTGAGGGCCCCAAGGCGCTGGGGGGGGGGGTGTAAGCAGCTCTGTTCAGTCAAAGAGCCTGTATGTCATAATGTTTTCCTGACATGGACCGGAAAGTCCAGTCTCTTTTTTCATCTGAGCTGGAAAACATATCATATTATGTATGCTAATAATAACACCTGTTTCTTGCAGTGCTTAGACATAGCAGCAGTGCAGTATGTGGTGCTATCAAAACAAGCACTGGCAAACTCAATAGTTCTGGCTTTGCCTGCGAGCCTTTTAGATTTGTCAGTGCTTGTTTTTGTAAGATACTTTGTAAAACTTTATTGTGGGTGGTGCATGGCCCTCACAAATGTACAATATATGTATTATGGCCCATATCTACTAACCATTTGCACCAGGTTTGCGTAACATTTATTTCGCAAAGCTGGTGCAAAGTGTTAAGGTGGGATTTCCTATCCAACGCAAATCAGGATGTTCCTTCTAGTATAAAACCTATGCATTAGTGACCTTACACTCCCCTGCACTATGGCACAACGATTTGTGTGTTGCTGTAAGTGCGCCAGGGCCAGGGGGTAGACAAATGCACCCTATCTTAGTAGATAGGCTGCATTTCTTTCTCTCTCACTTGATGCAAGGCAGCGCAGCAACTTAGGTGCAGCATTGCCTCACATCAAAGGACAATAAATCTGGACTTATGTATTTATTAAATATATAAACTCCATATGCAATGCTCTTTGAGGTATCAATGTATGTGCCTGATCTTGATGTCCCTGGTAAGGTTCAGAATCAACATTTTCTGACCCAGAAGTGCATCTGAATGTTTTGCAGATTGTCCCAGAAGTCAGAGCCAAATTATCCAATATGAAGAATTGTGACTCTGTCACTGTAGAAGATAAGATTGCTAAGGTTTCTGGGTGGCTCCCAAAGTGGAAGAGCTAGTTGAAGAAAAGATCCCTGAAAGATGCCTCTGAGTAGAACTGCACATCCTTTCCCTATCCCATGAAGAGTACAGATATGCACAAGTCCTGAACCTCTTTCTGGCGCTGGAGGATCCTGCTGTATCTCCAGCTTTACACCAAGTACATGCTTCCAAGGAGGATTGTAATGCTGCAGTTTCAACAATCCCTACAATTGAAGCACTGCTGTAGTTTACTATGAACAACCAACTGAACCTACATAGATTGAAATGGTGCCACTACAAGAAGCTGTACTGTATGGGAATGATTCTGATGCAGATTTTGAAATAAGAGACTGAACAACCCCATCTACAAATTTGCAATGTTACAGATGGCTTCTTGCCTGCTGTTGGCTTCTTGACAGATACTTTTTATTGCCATGGTCATATTTTTGGAATTTTACTGGAATGTTTTTCATTTTATTGTGGATTATAATGCTGATTACCATTTTAGTTTTGTTAAATCTGATCTATATTCCTGATCAAACTGTGCTGTTTCCTGTTGTTCAGGAATTGCAACTGCATACTTTTTCTCATAGAGCACGTTGGAATCATCATGCTGTGAAAATCACTGCATATCCTATGCTGGACATTGTGGTTTCGGAAAATGTTCTCTTCTTTGTTATGGGTCTAGCAGAAATCATCCAAACATCCTAGTCTTGAAAATATCTTTAGGTGATGTCATCATTTCTGGTCATTTTTCAAATTCAGTGGACATAGACACTGTTAAAAAATTGATAGCTGATTTGTCTTTGTACACTACATTTGATAGTGATGATCCATACTTAAATGCTGAAACTAACCAAGAGTTGTTTTGTTTCGATCATTATGGTCGTCACTACTTACACAGAAAAAGTAGTTCCAGAGAAAAATACTATTACACACAGTGGGAGCTTTGCAGGGTTCCATCCATAAAAACCCCCAAATGTTTTTCAGAAATGATTTACCTGCATCAATAGTGATGACAATTTAGACCCATCGGCCTTCTACTCTTCAAAGAAGCCAGAGAAATGTGAGAAAAATCTGATTACCAGATTTATATATTCTGCAAAGTTATCAATATTGGAAGGAAATATTCATGAGAAAAGCATTTGGCGTAGAGAGGCTTCATTTAGAGCATGTGTGATTCCTAGAGATGTGATGTTTCAGAACAAAACAATTAAGCAGACAGCCCACCTAGAATATACTTGTACTAGAGATTTAAAAGCTCAATCTATTCCAAAAGTTAATTTGACACAGGTTTACGGTTAGCAGTGGAAAGAAAACCTTACTGATAATAAGTTAAATGAATTGATGCAGATGGAGTTGCCTTACGGCACATAGATACTATTGTGTGCATGAACAGGTTTCTTGCCAAAACTGCTGGTCTCTTAGCAAATCAACCAGACCACAGGTATAAAATGTTGGACTTGGCCCTCTGTGCCAGATCACCCCCCAAACATTTTACATTCACCCTCCTGTTTTCTGAAACCAGTTTTGTTGACTTTTAGGACTCTGCACACTTTACCACTGCTAACCAGTGCTACAGCACTTGTCGCCTCTAAACAAGATGAAATTGGCTTATACCTAATTGGCAAATTTAATTAACTTGTATGTCCCTAGTAAAGTGGTACTGCAAGTACCCAGGGCCTGTAAATTATATGCTACTCAAGTAGCTTTTTAATCATGTCCCAGGCGGGCCATTGCAGCCTGTGTGTGCAGTTCCAAACTGCCGTTTCGACCTGGCAAAAAAAACTTTTTCCAGGCCTATGCCTTCCTTTTTAATGAAATGAAATAGAGGTTTTATAAAGCACGTGTAAGCCAAGGCGTCTTAGCGCTGGTGCTGTCATATCCTAAACCAAGGAGGTAGACTGAAATTAGGAGTTGGGCGTGAATAACCATGTGTTCAGCACCTTTCTAAACAGTTGTTTGTTTGTTTGGCATCTCAGGTTGAATGGTAGAGTATTCCAAAGTTTAGGGGCCAAATGGAAGAAACTTCTTCCACCCCACTTTACGGTCTTCACCCTGGGGATGACCAACAACAAGGCAGTCGATGATCTGAGACTGTGTTGAGGAATGTGCCATCTAATGCGATTATTGAAGTACGTGGGTCCTCTCCCATAAAGGGTCTTGTGAACGATGCACATGGACTTAAACTGTACCCTTGCCTGGACAGGCAACCAGTGCAGCTCTCGGATCCCTTTGGACACTGAGCTGAATTTGGGTATTTTAAGCACCATTCGTGCTGCCACATTTTGAAGTGATTGAAGCTTACGTATTGTCCGTTTATTTGCACCTAAGTAAAGGGCATTACAGTAGTCAATCCTTGATAGCACTGGGTCACGATTACTGTTTTCCTTAGATCCATTGGGCTAAATGGAAGGATTTTTCTTATAGTCTTCAGGGTGTAATAACAGGAAGTAGTAATAGAATTGACCTGGTTTGATAGAGATAATTGATTATCAAGAAGGACCCCTAGACTTTTCACCTTCCTTACAGGGGATGGACAGGATCCTGCCCCTTCAGGGCACCAAGCTGTGTTCCAGAGGGTGGTGTTTTTTCCAAAAAGTAGCCCCTCTGTATTACCGGTGTTCAATTTCAAGCAGTTATCCCGCATCCAACCTATTATATGGACCATACAGTTGTTAAATTTTATTGCCACGTCACCAGCGTTTGATTGTAAAGACACCACTATTTGTGTGCCGTCCGCATAACAGATAGCGGTGAAACTGTGTGAGCGCATGAGTTTAGCGAAAGGGGTCACATAGGCATTGAACAGGGTTGAGGATAACGAGGACCCCTGGGGCACTCCACATGGCAGGGCATAAGGATGTGATTTATGCCCTCCCATCGCAACAGTTTGTTCTCTATTTGTTAAAAATGATTTTAGTACCTTCGAGGCTGCACCTGTGATCCCCATTTCGGCTAGGCGCCGAATGAGCACTTGATGGTTTACCGTGTCAAATGCCGCTGAGAGGTCTAACAGGATGAGTATTGCCTTCCCTCCTCCATCCAACTGGATGCGGATCTCCTCGGTGGCTACAATGAGGGTTGACTCCGTGCTGTACAGAGGTCGAAATCCATGTTGTTCTGGGTCCATTTTGTTATTGGACTCCAGGAAGTCCAGCAGATCTTCGTTGAGCGCTTTTTCCAGAATTTTTTTAAGGAAACGACAAGCAGGAAATTGGCCGGTAATTTTTGACCTCAGTGGTCTCTTGGGACGGCTTTTTCAGAATGGGCCGTACTAGAGATTTTTTCCAAATAGTTGGGAAATATCCGGCATTTAAAATGTTATTTACAAGAGGTGCTAAATATCCCGCTATGGTGCTAGGTACCAAATGGAGAACCGTATCCTGTCTTAGTAGACAGGATAAGTTTCTCCACTTGCTCGGGCATTAGGCGGTTGAAATGGCTAAGATAAGCCTGTGTAGTCACTTCCCCATTCTCTAGACCATCCATTACATCGAGGCTATCTGCAGTTTGAGGGCAAGAGAATTCATCAAAGACACTTTTTACTTTGCTGAAAAAGAAATCAGCTAATTTATCACAGAAGTCAGCGTTGGGAGTGTGCTGTTTACTCTCATCTAGTTTGGATAGGGTCGTGACTGTCTTGAAAAGCTCTTTGGCTGAGTTTTTTGCCGAGTTAATTTTCTCGGTGAAAAATCATGATTTTGCCGTGATGATAGCTTTTTTGTAATTATCAATAGCTTTACTATAATGATCTTTTTCCTCTGGCGAGTAATCTTTCCTCCAGATACGTTCTTTGGCCCTCCACTCTCTTTTCAATATCTTCAGTTCAGACGTGTACCAGGGTGCCGACGGTTTCTTTCTATGTTTATGTTTCTGCTTTTCAGACACGAGCTTGTTAACTGCTGACTTGATCCAGTTATCAAAATTACAAGCTGCAGAGTTTGGGTCAGTATTTAGACAGGGTGTGGTTAGACATAGGGCCTGGTCCAATTCCAGAGTGTTTATCTTATGCCAAGGGCAACTTGTATTTGAGTTATTGTTATTGTGTACTTTAGAAAACTCTCCTGGAATAGTTAACTCCAAAAATACAGCCCTGTGGTCTGACCAGGCCGCAGGCAAAGCTTTACGGAAGGAGATCAATGCATGGTTGGTGAAGACACCATCAAGAGTATGGTTACCAATGTGTGTTGGCTCAGTAACTACTTGGTTTAAGTCAAAACTCTTTAGACAGTCGATTAGGTTAATTGTGTCTCTACATACCATGGATTCCAAGGGAAAGTTAATATCCCCCAGTAATGTGAAGTTGGAGAGTTCCATACAAGATTCCAGAAAGCTCAGCATTGCAGAGACAAATCTATTCCTAGGGCCAGGTGGCTGACATATGAGAGGTCCATTGAACGCTATCTTATTGTTGATTTTGAAGGAGAACATATTAGCTTCCTCCTCCAGTTGGGGGATGCCTGCCAATGATGCCTTAATATTGTTTCAATGGGCAATAGCAACTCCCCCTCCTCATTGCACATTTCTATCTATTCTAAAGAGCTCATAGCCTTCAGGTATTGCCACCTTGAGGTCTGGATCCGAATAACTGTTGGTCCAGGTTTCTATTAGAAAAAGTATATGAGGATTGTGCTGGCCTATGAAGTCCGCTAGTTCATTCTTGTGTTTGGACAGAGACCTGACAATTAGTAATATACACGTAAGAATAGAATCTCGTTGTTCATGATTGGGAGAATGTGAATTATTGTCAAACCTAACATGATTTGTGACGACATTGTCATTAATACATATAAGTCACCCTTAGAGTAGGCCCTAAACAGTCCATAGTTCAGGGTGCATTGTATTTAAAAAGTTGGACATGTACGTTTAAGTTTTACTTGTCCTGGTAGTAAAAAACTCTCAAATTCTTTTTTCACTATTTCAAGGCTCTACCTCTGCCATAAGACAACATAAAGTTCCCTTATCACATTTAATGCATTGTAACTTATAATTGGGAGCAGGTAGGTATGCCATGTTTTGTGTCTGAGGAATTGTAATTTAAAACCCTCTTTAATGATAAAGTCAGATTTTAAGACACAATTTTGAAAATCCCATTTTTAGAAAGTTGTGCTACAGCAACAAATGATGGACAAAATGCTGAGTACTCAAATATTCAGCCCCAGTCAAGAGATCTGGGTTAAATCCATTGTTCTTTTGCTCACTACGCCACCCCAGTTGGACCCAGCCATTTGCAAATCAGTCATGACCCTGCTTCTCATGGGAAAAGTCCAGCCTGAACTGCCAAGCCAGGTCCTCACTGGACCGGAAACAAGCATCCTGGGACCAGTTTCAGGGTTTCACCCCTTATCAGCCAGGCTTGCTTGAATCCAGTAGCAAAGCGAGCAAGGGACCCACGTCTGGGCATACCCATCCCACTTAGGGCAAAAAGTGGTACAGCAACAAATGATGGATGGAATGCTGAGTAAATAAAGCATTGACCCCCAGTCAAGAAATCCGGGTTAAATCCATTGTTCTTTTGCTCACTATGCCACCCCAGTTTGGACCCAGCCATATATAAGTCTTGACCCGGCTCCTCATAGGTAATAACAGCTGCCTTATCACGATTAACCCAGATACTCAGGTATTTGACAGATGACTCGCACCAGGGCATAGGATAGTCCAACCTACAGGCCCATTTTGCAGAGGTTACAGGAAATACAATGGACTTGTCCAATTTATCAAGATGCCAGATACGGCCTTGAACAGTGTAAATTTGTGGATAACAGGCCCTAACTTGTTTGACAGGTTGCTTAGGTAACATGTAATATCATCCACATAAAGTGATACAACAATGTTGCTGGAGACAAGGTGAGTCGGTGATGGCCAGCAGAAGAGGCATTATACAACAAAACTATTAGGTGAATGAAATTGTGAGGAATTCCAAATCGATGTAACATAGCGAAGAGGTATTGCCATAACAATGAATCAAAATCTTTAGTGGTGTTTAGAAAGAAAGCCACTGCTTCATTGCCATGTCCCAGTTGGTGTATCAGTGCAAATAGCGTCCTTAAATTGCGTGTTATAGACTTCTCCTGTATTAGGCCTGTCTGGTAGGAGAGGACCAGGTCAGGTATGAGTAATAGCAGTCGATTAAAAAGAATTTATGGCAGATGTTTTCCTCAGTATTAATGTGCGATAGTGGTATGTAAACTCTGCGAACGAGTGCACTTTACCGGTTTGAATAGAGTGAGGATGATAGCCTCTCTGAAGGATTGGGGAAGAGATCCCTGTTGCCCTGCCTCTTTGAAAACTGCCTGGTGGTGAGGGATCAGTATAGGGGCGTATGCTTTATAGAATTTTGCAGGGAACCCAATATGACCTGGGGTCTTACAAGTGGGGAGGCCCGAGATGGCAGCCACAATCTTGTCCGTAGTGATGAGCTCTGTCAAAAACTGTCTTTGTGGTCCATTAATCCACGCTAATCCTATGCAGTTCAGATAGGCCGCATAGACCTTTTGTGTCCTATATGTGCAGGTTTTATAAATTCTGGAGTAGTGGTGAACAAATTTGAATGTACATTATGTGCACTCTTCTTCTATCTACGCTTCAAACACATACCAGACTATACATGGGGAGGGAATACATTTCTCGTTGATTTGGAAGAGAGTCAGTATTTCCTCCTTAACTTCCTCAATAAAATCTTCATCTAAAAGTGCTTGAGGGGAGAGATGCCAAGTGAACGCTCAATGTTTGGAGTCTAGGGGTTTGATTGTCCATTTTAATGGTGAATGATCAGATTACGTGTGAAGGCGGTGTGTTATTTGCTTGGTCCAGCTACATATGTCTTGTGTATAAATCCAGTGGTCTAGTCTGGTCCACGACATGTCACGGAGAGAGCTGAAGCTGCAACATGATGAGTGTGCCTCTCTGTCTGCGAACAGTCCATTTGTTTCTCAAGTACCAAGTTGAAGTCTTTACCCCATACAAATGTACCCGGAAAAAGTGCCCTACATCTGTGCAATATTTGAATAAAAAAGTCAGGAGCATCAATGTTGGGTGCATAGGCATTTAGGAGAGTAATATGTCGCCCTGCCAGTAGAATATTGTATCTACCCTGCTTGTTATTTTTTTCATGTGAAACCTAAAAGGGGAGGCACCACTGGTCAATTATTGCGGAACGGCATGCGTACGAGGAGTAGTTTTCTAGCAACCTGTGGGAAGATCATCGCGAGGCTAGGGTATGTGATTTCCTCATTTCAACGTATTTCTCCTGTAATCTGTCTCACATTTCCATGTGAAAAATTCCTGGAATCTGGGCGGAGTAACGAATTTGCTACCACCCAGCTTGTCCCCAATTTTCCCAATAAAAATGGTGTTCAACATGGACATTTTTACACTGACACATTACCTGCTTTGCCATGCGATATTTACTACAATGGGTTCTGTCTGGTCCAACAATTGCTTAGTGTTTAAGGAGAACTAATCGCTGTTAAACATTAAAGGCTCAAGAATAACATGGATCAGTCGGGACACACCAAACAAGAAAACACAGTAGATATGTTTCAGACTTTATATATCCATTAATTGTTGCATGGACTATAAGGCTGTTGTACAGTGTCTTCAAAGGACAAAAATAAAAACAAAGTGACAGGAAAGGGCCCAAAACACAGTGTAGAGACATCAAAATATCCTGACCAAAAAATTAACTGGTTAAGGGTAGCTGCAGTTTTTGGGCCACTGCTTGGTGGCCACCCAGGGAAACCTACCAAACTCAGATATTTCTGAAAACTCGACAACCAGGGGAGTTTGGGATGGTGTGCCTGGTGTGGATCCCAGAAAGTTTCCTTTCCCACAACCTCAAGTTCTCCCCATTACCTTTCAGGCAAACAAATGAATCATCTGCTTTTCTTATTTTCTCACACTCCCCATGCCAACAAGGACACCTACTCCCTGTGGTACTTACTGTGGTGTAGATCATCGTCTTTAAGAATATTGTTGTTTTTAATAATAGCCTTTTCAGTAATATAGTTGTAAGAAAGATTGTTTTTAATGATGTGTTTAGTTAATATATTACCGATCTCCATTACCAATATAAAACTTTATTCGGTTTGATTGAAAACCATAAAAGTATGTATACAATTCCATAATATATAAATAAATACAAACATCATCAAAGCACCATGAATTCTGACAAAGTGGGGCACAAAGCAATATATTCAATATATAGAACTAGTTCAAGTGCTACATCAAGAGCTCATCATGGAAGTGAGAAATATGGCTGCATAGTATTTGCACAAATTATGTGCAATTCAGGAAGGCCCGATGAGGCATGACAAGACTTCATCATACATCATAGCACCACTATATCAAGTTTTGCTGCAGCACTGACAGTACATGCAATATATGAGTGTTCATAAGATACATTTGAAACGCAACAAGGATAAGATACATATAAAAACAGTGCAACGTCAGCTACCATCAAATGATCCAACAGCAAAGACTTGAAAACGTGCTAAAGTGCTATTAGAATTTGGGCTATACAACTAGGACAATAAGACATCACATCACTAGGTGCATTTATCATACTAAAAATGCCCAATGTCGGAGTATGAAGAACTGAATATTTAAGATCTTTATGTAAACAGGAGGGTGCAAATCAACAGGTATGCCTCAAAATCCTATAACAAAAACCTTTTGTTAGGGTCCGCTATGTTAATACAAAATAGAGTAAACCACCTTCAAATTATATAACTTTAAAAAGTGATCTGTACAAAACTTACAATTAAATTCTCCAGGGCCATCATTCCCTCACTAACATTATAGTATTGGCGTTGCATTACAGCTTGGCTTAATAATTCCCAATTTAAAGGTGTTGCAGGGCTTCTGCTCAGGAACAGAACTATGCTTAGAACCATAGAACATTAGCATGCAGGGACTGTTTCTCCATACTACATCAGTCTCTATAGGCCTAAATCTGAGCCTCACTTGCTCTCCTAACCTTCCCAGAGAAACAAGTGATTTGGCACCCCAGAACACAACACTCTAGACCCCTATGGGATCGTGGTATTTGGTCAGCACCTTTTGTTCTCTCACTCATATGAATCCAAAATAAAGAAAGACGAGACACAGCTCACAATATTTATTGAAAGGATCATGCTCTGCCATGAAATCTGTTTGCTGGCATTACTAAGCATATGCAGGTCAATAATATAATAAGCATGATTTTAAGACCATATACAATAAAAAACTTGTCATAGTAGCTGACAGTTCTGGCTAAACCTACCCTTGTTTATGGGAAATAATATTATATTATAGATCTCTGGGTTTGATGATGAACCCAGAGATGCCATGAGAAGGTAAGTATTCTACATCTTTACTGGTGCAGCTCTCCTCTCTGAACCTTTGCTCAATGTCTTTGCTCTCGCTCAGTGTGTTTTTGGAATGACAAGTCTCGTGTTATATGATGAATGTGCATGCAAAAACAGCATCTGGATTTCTATATTGTGTCTAGGTGCTTGTGGCTGACCACAGAGAATAACAAGGAGCAATGTTGTTTGGCCTTGTGTGTGATGCTCCTAGCAGAAATAAAAAACATGTATAGTCCATTCCTAAAATAAATGCAGCACGAAAACATGAATAATATTTTGTAACATGCTCAAAGCAAAAATCGGGCTACAAACGTGTATGGTGAGGCTAAAATAAGGGAAACGACAATGGGCTCCGCAGGAAACACATGACAAAGGGGTAGGGTACTTGTTCCCAAGTGTAAGGGATTGTCTGGTTTAAATTTAAAAGATCATCAGATTATTAAAAAGAGGAAGCCCTACAAACACATGCTATGTCATAGACAGATAACATTTGGCATACATATTCTAAAATAATTTAGTTCATAACATTTACAGTTTAGGAAGGGGCCCAACAGGGCTCATTCAAAGATGAAAAGATTACCAGTTAGCATGCTAAAGGATAACAGAGTTAGTAGCTTAAGCAGGAACATAGGCAGCATAGGGGTTTAGGAAGAATGGAAAAAAGGGGCCAGCACACTTTACTTTAAGGCTTTGGCCCTAATGGCCTAACTCAATTTCAGGTATTCCCTCCAAAGTCCAACACTTTCCCTACTGTTGCCTAGACTGAAGTGGGAATTGTAACTATAACCCTTCTGAAGTCCAACACCTTCCCTACTGTTGCCTAGACTGGAGTGGAAATAGTAAATCTAAACACTCAGAAGTCCAAAACCTTCTCTACTATTCCTTAGACTAGAGTGGGAATAGTAAATGTAACTCCTCCAAAGACCAACACTTTCCTTACTGTTGTTTAGACTGGAGTGAGAATAGTAAACCTAACTCCGTTGACGCTCAATCTTCTCCCTGCATTTACTTAGACTGGAGTGGGAATAGTAAATTTAACCCCTCTGTAGTCCAACCCTTTCCCTACTGTTGCATAGACTGGAGTTGGAATATTATCTTGTATATCTCCAGGGCCCAACACTTTTTCTAATATTGGTTAAATAGATTGTATATTATTATTGGTTTCTTTTATAGTATTTATTTTTATTTTGACATCTTTATTAATGTTTGCATTATTTATAGTAAATGTGTTTTTGGGGATTTTTAATGTTTAATCTGTCATATATTGGCTACATTCATTAATAAATTTTGTTGCCAAAGGTAAGAGGGACGTTATAGTTAGGAAATAGAATTTAAAAAACATAGAAACTCACTTAAAAAACTAAGGTTACAGGGACGTTATAATTAGGTTCACATTTTAAACATACAAAATCATAGAAATTTATCTTTTCTAGTTAGTTATCTCAAGTAACTATAACTCATGCCCTAAGGTAACTATAACTCGTGCCCCCGCCATGCCTAGTTTTTAGTGAAAAATTTTACTGCAAAAATTACATTGATATTATCAATGATGTTATAAAAGATGTCATGAGTGCTGTAAATGTTGGGGTAATTAGCAGTGCATGGCGAGGAGGAGATCATATGGGGGGCGCACAAAAGATTTTTGCAACGGCCGCTACCAGCGGTAAAGATGGCCTACATCCGGCTCCCGACTCCTGCAGGCTTGAAATAGCAGCTCCCTGCTTGCGGGAGCAATGTTTTCATCTGTTTCCCTGCACACATATTTGCGTGGAGTAAAACAGATAAAAAGGTCTTCTTTCTGCAAGCACGAGCTCTCAGCTCCCACCAAGCAAAAGCCAACAGCTACCTCCCGAGGGTGGACACCTCAGGAGATAGCCAGAGCCTGCCCTGGGGGCTCCAAAACAGGGGGCCGTGTGGCCCCCTCCATCCTATATGTTAGCCCGGGGCAGGTGGTGGTCCTCGGGGCTGGGTGTCCACGACACACCACCTACATTAATTTATTTGAGCCCTGGGTAGGAGGCGGTGCCCCAGGGCTGTGGGGGGGCTGTGCGTGCCTCCCAAATTCATTGTCTATCTTTGGCCCCGGGAGGTGGCGGTCCCTGGGGATGCGGGGCACGAGTGTGTCCCCTGCATTAAATATATATTATTGGCCCCGGGAGGTGGCTGTGCCCAGGGTGCAGGGGGTGCATAGAGGGTGCCGCATGCATTAAAGCAAGTGCCTCAGGGAGGTGACGATCACCGGGGCACAGGGATGCTGTTCAGGAACCCCCGGCATCCATTTAAACCACTGCCCTGGGAAAGTGGTGGTCTCTGGGGCTGCGGGGGAGCCAGACGGGCACTTTGCATTCATTTTATATGTTTAGACTCGTGGAGGTGGGGGCCCCTGGGGCTGTAGGGTTTCGAACAGCCCCCCCGCATTCATTGTCTATGTTTAGCCAAGGGGGGTGGCAGTCCCTGGGGCTGTGGGGGGCCATGTGGGCCCCATCATTAATTATATATCATTAGCCCCAGGGAGGTGGTGGTCTCCAGAGTGGGGGTCATGCAGGTCCCCACGCATTCATTTTATCTGGTTTGCCCCAGGGAGGTGGTGGTCCCCGGGGCTGTGGGGGGCTGTGTGGGTCGTTGTAATATGATGCTCAGCCATTATGAAGGTATTTTAGAATGTTGGTATTTAGAATGTTAGATTGAAAGCCGGAGTCAGTTGCTGAAAGGGCTGAGCACCGCACTGGCTGCTCCTGGTGGGGCTTCCTTTCCTTATTACTTAATACTTAAATAAACCTACCTTTAAACTACATCCTCTGGATTATTCATCATATTATTACATTGGCGACGATTGGAAGAACCTGCGTATGCTACTGCCACCTAATTCAGCTACTTCAAGATAAAGTACCTTTAAGACAAAGGAAACTCCCCGAAAAGCAGATTAAGCTTACTGGCACCGAGAGCCCCACCAGTGACCTCCTACCGGTCGCCCTCAACACCAGCGTGCCAGTCCCTGCTTCGTTTCCTTGTCCACTGCCTGCCTCAGCTGCCGTTGAAGATACCTCTCGCCTGCCACCCTGACGTCTTCTTCATATTACAGGCTTGTGAGTACCCGGCTACATTTTTCAGGCATTTCATCTAATTGCCCTGCGAACTTTACAAGCAGTTCCGACTGACTTGCACCGACGACAGCGTGAGCACACACGCTGCCACCTATTAAGTGCCAGTTCCTACCTTCAGACCTTGCTGCCTCCCAGTTTCTACTTACAGTTCCTGCCTGTATGCCAGTCCCTGCTTTCTCCTACTCCTTTGGGACAGCGTTTTACTCCTGTCAATTTGCGACGGAGCCTCCAGTCTCCCACAACTACAGTGTGCCAGTTTTGCGAGTCCCTACCTGAAGGTCCTACTGCCTCCCAGTTCCTGCCTACGGGTCAACCTGCCTCCCAGACATGCCGTCTACCATCCAACCAACTCTTCCAACCAACCAACTCAACAGTGCGATCTTTTTCTACAGAGTCTGCCCGTCTACTCTAACTGGTGCTACAGAAGTGGTATGACTCTTTGTTGAAGAAGTCTTTAACTCAAAGACAGGTCTGCCACCGCATTGGAGTATCCTTACACTCCTCTTTCATGCGAGCACTTTGTGGATGGGCGGTGAGTGCTTACTACGGGATCGGCAATTACATTCCAGTTGGTGTGGACTGACGCAGTAACAGTGGTGAGGCGTTTTTTGTCCGTGTTTGTTTTACACTTTGAATCCTATGGTGGATGGGCCGTTAGCAGTGAGTGCGCGTGACCTTTTCAAATGTACATACTTGCGCGAGCAACCTTACCTGTTGCTTCACGCGCGCAGCACTCCCTCCATCGCGTCATTGCCTCCGCACTTGTCAAGACTGCTCACCGCCATCTACATGCACGTACGCACCGAGAGCCACCCTGCATATACGTTAAGAAACGTGCCGCCATCTTGGGTTTCTCCCAACACCGTGTGTATCATGGGGGATTCGAGCCACGTTTCATTTGCCAACCACGTCTTTCTGTTGTACTGAGACTGGGTGAGCCCCTATGCGGTCTTCCCTTGCGCTCCCACCTGCATCAACTCTGCGCATGCAGCGAGCGCGACGATCCGTTACCTTCCACCTCCAGTTTCTGACCATCCGTGACCTTGCCACCTCCAGTTTCTGTGTCGCTCGGCCTGGATGGAGAGCGTGGCGATTCTCTGCTGTTCCATACGTACTGTTTGCTTGCCTGCTGCTTTCTTTCATTGTTTCCGATCGTCCACCTCAATCTCGTCAATTTCGTTATCACCATAGAGTGTTTTCACTGGAACATAGTCATTCTCTGGTGCTTCACTGCCATCATATGGTCATTGGTGGTAATGCACCTTTAAACTGGAATTCAATCTCTGAAGCTGTACATCTTGCAGTGCTGCAATTTCATTCATGCTCAAAATGTGTACTTTATGGTGTTTTTACAGTTATATTTACATTATTATATTTTATTGCTCTGTACATTGCATTTTCACTGGAATGGGATCTTTCATTTAAGTTACGTGAATTCTTGTTCACTACAATTTATGCTTGCACTTTGCCTGTTGCACATATCTCATTCTTTCATGTGGCCATCCTCCACATCATTTTCACAGTTTCAGGTGGTACTTTCTTTTAAGTTACGTGAATTTCTGTTCACTACAATTTTTGCATCCACTTTGCCTGTTGGACATGTCTCATTCCATCATGTGGTCATCCTCCACATCTGTCTCACAGTTTCTTATTGAACATTGTTTTTACACAGTACTGGTTTCTATGCATTGCATTTTACAGTGTGGTAGCTTCTTCGCCACACCTATTTCTCTTTGAAATTTACATTTTGTCATGTGGCTTGCACCCACATCTATTATTTACATATTCACATTGTTCCGTGTGCTGTGTTCACACCTTCATGTGGTATCACCACATCTAATGCCCATGTTGCATTTTTACATTTTCACATTGTTCCGTGTGCTGTGGTCACACTTCCATGTGGTACTACCACATCTAATGCCTATGTTGCATTTTTACATTTTTTTACATTGTTTAGTGTGCTGTGTACACACTTCCATGTGGTATCACCACATCTAATGCCCATGTTGCATTTTTACATTTTCACATTGTGCCGTGTGCCTTGTTCGCACACCTTTCACCTCAACCTGCTTTGAGGGAAATTTTACTGCTTCATGTGGTCTTCCTCCACATCCGTTTCACAGTTTCATGTTGTACACTGTGCCGTGTTTCCGCACACTTTTCACCTCAACTTGCTTTGGGGGAAAACCCTGCTCTAGCTCACCTCTTTCTTTCCCACCCCTGTGAGCTCAATACGTCTTCATTCGCTGTGTTTTGGGGATGTACCCCATTCTTCTGCTTTGTTTATTTACAGCCACCATCTCCTTCTCTGTCTGCGGCTGTCTTTCACCCTTTCTCTGTACTTCGTTGTTTGTTTCACTCATCACTTCCTTCCTGCACCTTTTACTCTCATCGTGTCAGCCTGGCCAGCTTTCATGATCTGTGTATTTAGGTTGTTTTGTTGTTTGTGTGAGGGAGTGTGTGTTTGCTCTTGTGTGAGATAGATGGATGGTGCATGAGTATGTTGTCTTTTGTGCCTTCTGTTTTCCCCGTCATTCATTTTCACTACTTTCTCTTTGTCTCTTGGCGTCTTGTCATTCTTCCATTTTCATTCTTCCTTTTCAGGTTTCAAAGTTAATTTTTTCATGTTACATTTTGACGATGTTTTCCCTAGATTCTTTCCGTGTCATTTTCCTCATGCCTCTTGTAACTTTCTCCCTCTTCATTGTAAAGGAGGGAGATGTTGTAATATGATGCTCAGCCATTATGAAGGTATTTTAGAATGTTGGTATTTAGAATGTTAGATTGAAAGCTGGAGTCAGTTGCTGAAAGGGCTGAGCACCGCACTGGCTGCTCCTGGTGGGGCTTCCTTTCCTTATTACCTAATACTTAAATAAACCTACCCTTAAACTACATCTTCCGGACTATTCATATTATTATTACAGTCCCCCACATTCATAGTCTACGTTTAGTCCCAGGGAGGTGGTGGACCCCGAGCTGTGGGGCACTGTCGCTGAGTCCCCACCCTGCATTAACTATATATCATTGGCCCCAGGAGGTGGTGGTGTCCTGGGCTGCGGGAGCCACACAGGCCCTCCGCATTCATTTTATCTGTTTAGCCCGGGGGAGGTGGCGGTCCCCGGGGCACAGGGATGCTGTGCGGGAATCCATGGCATCCATTTAAACCAGTGCCCTGGGAAAGTGGTGGTAGCTGGGGTTGCGGGGGAGCCAGATGGGCCCCCCACATAAATTTTATATGTTTAGCCTCGGGAGGTGGAGGTCCTTAGGGCTGCGGTGGGATCGTACAGGCCCCCTGCATTCATTGTTTATGTTTAGCACAGGGGGGTGGCGATCCCTGGGGCTTTGGGTGGCCCATTGGCCCCTCGCATTAATTATATAGCATTTGCCCAAGGGACGTGGTGGTCCCTGGGGTGGGAGGTACGAAGGTCCCCCCATATTCATTTTATCTGTTTTGCCCCATGGAGGTGACGGGTCCTGGGGCATGGTGAGTGCCGCGCGGACACTCCTCGCATACATTAAAACAAGTAGCCCGGGAGGTGACCCCATGGGCCCCCCACATCCATTTTAATAATACCCCCTGCGGAGGTTGTGGTCCTTGGGGCTAAAATAAGCCTTTCGAGGTGGGCCCTGTGCGCCCCCCTCCATTTTTTTCTTAAAAAAACATGCCCTCTGTATTTGGCCCACTGGTTGAATTACAAAGAACCATGGGTGACCGCAATTTTATTTTTTTGCCACTATTCACAAAGTCATCACAAATTCACAGCAACAAGTTTTAAAAAATGCTTTTTGACCATGGCTTGGGGGTCAGGAAATTCTTACCATTCCTGCTTTTCTTTTTTTTTAAACTTTTTTTTGGGACTCTGCTCAAGCCAAGTCCCAAGATGGCTGCAAGCACTTCCTGGCTGAAGAGTTGGCAGCCAATCAGGGCTCTGCATTTCCCTCCACAAGCTCATCTTTTTTCACGAAGTCGTTACGGCGACAGATATCATGAACCTTATTTTCTTAAGTTTCTCAAGAACTACTGAACCAATTTACACCAAATAATGAAAAGCATGATCTGCATAACCAAATCTACCTTTCTTTCAAATTTGGTGTAATTCTGTCCAATGGTTTGGGCTGTAGTTGTGTTCAAAGCTCGTATTGGGAATTAACATGAGGATACTCACTTTTTTTGACTCCCCTTTTATCGAGCCCCCGCTTCACGGATCACCCAGAAACTTTTTATGCACAACGAGACTCACTATGACAATATTTTTTTTAACTTTAGTGAAGATTCGTCAAACGGCGCCAAAGATATAGGCAAATCAAAAAACGCTTTTTCTATGGAAGCATGGTCCTAACTATAACTACCTACACTTGCATGCAGCATCTAATGTCCCCTAATCTAATTTCTGTGAAGTGGAAATCCTCCACTATACTGCAAGGTAAAACAATCCAACAGTCTGCATTTTAAACAACCTGTTGCTGAACAGACAGCTACAACACCATAGCCTATTCAGACTTTCAGTTTTAAACATATCTACAAACAATCAGACTATCTCCAGCAGACCATCAATCCGAAGTATGAAAGGTTCTTAGCTGTCAAAGAGCAACATTCAAAACAGGAAGACTTTTGACTGCATTTGTTTGCTGTTGACTTCTAATAGGCCTGTGAACAAGGGTGATGCAGCACGAAACGCGTAAGGCCGCTTTTCAGATGATTTCTGGCTTCCTGCTGTTTTTGCTGCAGCCTTCATAATAAGAGTACGTTTCTGTTCGAGGACAACCTGTGTGTGTGTATATATATATATACGTATGAAAAATTTAATTATTTAAAATAAGAAGCTTTAGTACCTTGAAATACAACATTGGTAAATTTGGTTTTAATACAACATTCACGTAAGCACTTTAGCACTATTTTGCACTGTTAGATCCTTTGCACAATTTTATTCTTTTTACAATTTTAACGTAATGTAATTTTCATGTATTTGAATTTGACTGATTAACCAGTATAACTCGGTAATTCTCAATATGACAAATATACTATGAATTTCTATGTAGTCTTTCGTCCATGTTAACTGAAAATCATGTGTTATTCATTACGTTTGCACTAGTCACTTTATAAGCCAATGACTGATACCAAGCTATGTCATGTGATCAAGGCCCGTGGAGGGGCTGAAACGCGTCATGGCGACTTGCACGAGCAATAAATAACTTTCACCTACTTGTGGTCCGTATCCGTTCCTGTCAGAAGACGTTATAGGTAACGGTAACTCTGCATATATATATATATATATATATTCATTGAAAAAACCACAGTAACTGTGTGTTTTAAAAAAGTTTAAGAATTTTATATATATATATACGCCAAGGTGTATTGAAGAATGAGTGGGTGTATGAGTGTCTGAATGTATCATTTAGTGGGTGTGTGACGGACTGTATAAGTGAGTGATTAAACATGTCTTAGTGAATGTATGGGTGAATGACTAAGCTGTGTGAATGTCTGTATCAGTCTGTCAGTTGGTGTGTAAGTGGCTGTATTAGGTGATGACCAGCTGCATGAGTGTCTATATGGGTTAATGGCTGGTTGTCTGAGTACCTGCATGGGTGCCTGACTGTCTGTGGGGGTCGGTGGGGGGGTGTTTGACTCCCTGCATGGATGTGTGAGTGGGTGATTTAATGGGTGGATGGGTTCATGAGTGCATCTATGAGGGGCTGTATGGGTGACTGAGTGTGTGTATGGCTGTGTTGGGGAGTGAATAGATGTCTCAGTGGTATATGTGTAACTAACTACATATGTTAAAGGTAGTATATGTGAGTGCTGGAGTATATAAGTGACTATATGTGACAGTGACAGTGAGTGATTGTGAGAGGGGCTGTATGGATGAGTGTGTACTTGTGTCAGTGACAGTGTCAGTGATTATAGAAGAGATTAAGTTTGTGTTACTATCTGTATGAATAAGTGGGGTGGTGTGTGTATAACTGTAAAGGTGAGTAAATGGGAGTGTGATTGATTCTTTGGGTGACTGACTAGGTGTTTGAGTAACTCTATGGGTGAGTGGCAGCGTGTGAGTGTCTGTATGGCTGTATGAGTGCATATATCAGTGGCTGTATTGATGAGTGACTGCATGTATGAGTCACTGTATGGGTTAGTGAGTGGATGCATGTACAGACCTATGAATCAGTGAGCGGGTATGTATTAACTGGTATTGGTGTGTCTATGGTTTCGAGAATGGTAGTCTGTATTTTAGAGTGGGTGTATCAAAGGTTATATTTGGGTGCGAGGAGGTACATCAGATATTAAGTGGATGATGTCATCAGTGATGTCATCAGTGATGTCATTTGAGATGTCATGAGTGATGTCATCAGTGATGTCACTGACCATGTCATGAGTGATGTAATATGTGACGTCATGAGCAGTGCTTTGCTGGGGTGCGAGTTATAGTTAGCTCAACTAACTATAACGGCCAAATTTCTCTGTTTTTGTATGAGTGAATTGTCAGCCTAACGATAATGTCCTTGAAACCTGTGTTTTTTTCAATGAATTTCTAAGGTTTTTTAAATGCTAATCCCTAACTATAACGTCCCTGAAAGCTGTGGTTTTTTCAGTGAATTTCTAAGGTTTTTTAAATGCTAATTCCTAACTATAACGTCCCTGAAACTTGTGATTTTTTCCTGTGAATTTCTGTGTTTTTGTACATGATTTTATTTATGAAAACATGTTTGTAACTATTTTTTTATTTTCTGTCTATGTCTTTTTATTATGTTTTAAAATAATTATAATCTATTTTTAACATAGTTAACATAGCTGATAAAAGATTTATAGTGTTATCTATTTAAATTAAATCTGTTTTATTCTTTGTAATTTTGACCAGTGTGATATAATACAATAGAATTTTCAATTGAAAAAGAATTTTTTGCTAAGTTAAACTTTGTAAGATTGCTTATAATACTATGAAAGTTGTTTTGTTGTATTCTTATGATAACTATCTTTTTTACCTATTATTTTTTTTTAATTTACAAAAAAGGGTTGCGCACCCTACGTGATCCCACGCGATGGGTGCGCGGATCCGGTATACGAATGTCAATCTCAAAAACACATTTAGAACGAATTAATATATGTTTTAGACATAGAGATTTATTACTGACTACATAAAATAGTAATAAAGGTGTTTTAAATTTGTTTTCAAATGTATTTGACAGATTTTTGTGGACGCGATGGTATCGCGTACGAGACGCGGTTCTACGCGGTGGGTACGCGAACCCTGCCGGCACGTATTTCTGGGTTCGCGTAGGAGACGTGACTCCGGCGTAATTTCAAATGAATGAAATATCACTATAGAAATTTTCAATATCAGTTTTGCTTAAAGACTTTCACTAATATAATTTACAAAACAATTTATAAACAGGAATTTATACTTTAGGATTAAGTGTAGCAGATTTTACGGGTGCGAGACGTATACGCGACGGGTGCGCGTCCCCTACGCGAATCCATGTCTATGGAAAGAAAGCTTTTGATTGGTTTAAAAGCTTTTCATTCTGTTAGAGGGAGGATCCAACACCTGTTTTATTCCTCTAGTTGTGGGTGTGTCTTCCTGTCAGGACATTTTTTTGTAGGCTCTTCCAATTGCTTATTTTTTGGTGTTTTGAGTTTTTTATTGCTATGGCATCCAGTCATCCAGAAGAACTGCTGGAAGATCCTGAAAAAGCTGAGGAGCCTGTCAATAAATGAAAAGAAAGCATTGTGTGGGCTTTTTTCACAGTGCCTGAGGGGGAGAAAAAGGTAAATGCCATAAAAGTTACGTGCACTCTCTGCCAAAATGCCCTTTCATGAGGATCGGAGAAAAAATATTCATGTGGAACATCATCCATGAAAAAGCATCTCAAAACAATATATCCAACTTCATTGGCCAGAGAAGTGAAGGCATGTGAAAAAAAGAGCAAGCTGCCCAGGCTGATCCTGATCAACCATTTACATCAGGAGCAGCAGTTCCATATACACCCCAGCCACATATCTTTCCTGAGCTAGCAGATGCTAGCATAAACGGCAGAAAATGTCAGGCAAACCTGTGTGTTGGAGAGCAATGCATTCATGCCATCATTAACATGATAAAAACACACAAGTGTTAATTATTTTTTGAGTTTGACAATCTTGTCATTCTTTTTTTGAACCAGTCATGTTATACTCTTCAAGTTTTTTCTATTTTTTAAAAAGACAAAAACACCCCAAAAAATTAAAAATTGTTTGAAAATACAAAATAATCTTAAAATAGTTAAAAAAAAGGTTCTTACAGAACCACCTATACTGGTTAAAAATAGAAAAATGTTATGTAGTGAAACTGATTGCTTGGATAAATGTGTGTGTGGATGAATCTATGGATACTGTATGGATTACTGGATGAGTGCATGGGTAGTGCCTGAGAAAATGGTTGAGTGTACAAGTAGTGCCTGAGTGATTGTATGATGCATGGGTAGTGCATAAGTGATTGTATGAGTGCATGGGTACTGCCTGGGAGATTGCATGAGTGCAGGGGTAGTGTCTGAGTGAATGGATGAGTGCATAGGTAGCTCTTGAGTGGAAGGATTGGTTCAAGAGTAATGCTTGGGTCATTGGATGAGTGTATAGGTAGTGCCTGAGTGAATGGCTGTATGCAAGAGTATTGACTGAATGATTGCATGAGTGCATGGGTAGTGCATGGGTGATTGCATGAGTGCACAGGTAGTACCTGAGTGATTGGATGAGTGTCTGAGTAGTGCTTGAGTAGAAGGATGGCTGCAAGAGTAATGCTTAGGTCATTGGATGAGTGCATGGGTAGTGCCTGGGAGAATGGATGAATGCATGGATAGTGCCTGAGTGATTGCATAGGGTACATTGGTACTGCCTGGGTGATTGGATGAGTGCATGAGTAGTGCATGAGTGAATGGATTAGTGCAAGAGTAGTCTTTCGGTGATTGGATGAGTAGATACATACTGCCTGAGTGAAAGAATGAGTGCAACAGTAATGTCTGAGTCATTGGATGAGTGCATGGATAGTGTCTGAGAGAATGGATGAGTGCATGGGTAGTGCCCGAGTGAATGTTTGAGTGCAAGAGTAGTGCCTGAGTGATTGCATGAGTACATGGGTAGTACCTGGGTGATTGCATGAGTTCAGGGGTAGTGCCTGAGTGATGGGATGAGTGTATGAGTAGTGTTTGAGTGGAACGATGGGTGCAAAGGTAATGCCTGGGTGATTACACGAATGCATGGGTAGTGCATGAGTGCAGGGGTACTGCCTGGGTGATTGGAGGAGTGCATGGGTAGTGCCTGAGTGAATGAATGAGGGCATGGGTAGTGTTTGAGGGAATGGATGAGTGCAACAGTTGTGCCTGAGGGATTGCAGGAGTGCATAGGACACTGCCTGGGTGATTCCATGAGTGAAGGGGTACTACCTGGGTGTTTGGAGGAATGCATGGGTAGTACCTGAGTGAATGGATGAGTGCATGGGTAGTGTTTGAGGGAATGGATGAGCGCAACAGTAGTGCCTGAGTGGTTGCATGAGTGCATGGATAGTGCATGGTTGATTGCATGAGTGCAGGGGTAGTGCCTGGGTGATTGGAGGAGTGCATGGGTAGTGCCTGAGTGCATGGATGAGTGCATGGGTAGTGTTTGAGGGAATGGATGAGTGCAACAGTAGTATCTGAGTGATTGCATCAGTGCATGGGTAGTACCTGGCTGATTGCATGAGTGCAGGGGTAGTGCCTGGGTGAATGGAGGAATGCATGAGTAGTCCCTGAGTGCATGGGTGATTGCATGAGTACAGGGGTACTACCTGGGTGATAGGAGGAGTACTTGGGTGGTACCAGAGTGCTTAAATGAGTACATCGGTAGTGTTGGAGGGAATAGATGAGAGCATGGGTAGTGCCTGAGTAAATGGATAAGTTTATGAGTAGTGCCTGGGTGATTGTATGAGTACATGGCTAGTGCATTGGTGATTGTATAAGTGCAGAGGTATTGTCTGGGTTATTGTATGAGTACATGGGTTTTACCTCTGCGAAAGGAAAAATGCAAAGATAATGCTTGGGTTATCCTATTAGTACAAAAGTTGTGCTACAGGGAATTAGATGATAGCATGGATAGTGTTTGTGTGAAAGGATGACTACCTAGCTGATGATATATGAACGTTTTTAAATAGTGTAAAGGATCAACATTATTTTTATTAGAAATAAATAACATTTAAATGAACTTTAAACATTATTTCACATTATCATGCATATTATGTTATGTGTTCTTGTCTTTTTTAGTAATTTAGATACATAACTCTGTGAAACTATTTTAGAGTAGTATTGTTATATACTGAATTAAAGCTCTTTTCAACTTCACCATTGCCTAATGTAAAGAAGAAGAAGAAGAATAAAAACTGTTATGTAATGTAATGTATTACAGAAATTGTAATATTATACTTTTAAGAACACACCATAATTTTAGGATTACATAACATTTTCAGTTTCCCTTTTTTGCTGTTCTCAGATTCTACTGAACTTCACCATACACAGTGATTTCAACATAGTATCATCATTGAGCAGCGGGGAAAAAAACAATCAACGACATTGTAAAAAAAAATAAAAAATTACAGCAAAGCATTATTTCCAATATATGTAGATATATGTTTACCTATCTACAGTTTCTTAATTACGTCCAACTTGTACATTAAGGGGCAGATTTACAAGAAAGTGACTCAGTGCGTGCCGCAAGCCATTTGGCTGTGCCGCACTGAGTCACTTTCAAAGCATAGGGATGCGACATATTTACAACAATATTTCGCATCTCTGTGCTTCCCCCTGCGGTGGCGCACAAACTGCTGCCACGTGCCGGCACAGGCATGATTTCCCAATGAAGCTCTTCTAGATAAAACACAACATTCAAAATCACATTAGCATAGAAGTTGATACCTGAACTATTTTGCAACTGGTATCCTACAATGTCATCAACAGTTTCCATTTTCATTTTCATTACACCTTCATGATTCTCTTCAATTGTTTTCTTTTTTTGAACCTCAATTGGATGTTTGACACATTTACGTTTTGGACACACTACACGTTTCTCATATATGGGATATTCACCTAAATCAGGAGTATAAAGTTTTCTTAAACCATTGTACTCTCTTACACAATTTGCATTAGCACTAGCCTTTTTCTCATCAAAATCAATCAAATACAAACCAGATAATGTTCTTACTCGAGACAATGCAACATATGCCATTCCCTCTTTTTACACTGTACTTCCAATATTTACCAAAGCACTGTCTATACTTAAACCTTGAGATTTATGAATAGTTACTGCATATGCTAAAGAAAAAAGGAAACTGTTTTCTGCGAACATACACGTATTTTACAAGCAGAAAACATACAACGCAATGCCCAATCTGTCTTACCTCTTTAATCTGATCAAATTTTATCTTCAAAAATTCTATTCCATCTCTTTTCTGTAAATTTACAAAATCAACAACTTTTCCCATTGCTCCATTTACTAAACCTTCTTCTACATTCAAAATAACCGACAAATTACCCGACAGTTTATACATACATGTAAAGTCTTTTCTAAGGCTGCAGTCTTAGATACAGACTTTTCCAAAGAATCCAATTTTGACTGTAGGTTCTCTGTGAGAAGAATAGTCACTCCTTGGTGTTCAATTTTATCAATAGCTTCAATTTCCACTATTCGTTGTTTTTCCAGTTTTAAAAGTTCTTGATTAAATGTAGAACACTCTTGCAGTGTAGGCATTAGGCAAACTATAGATTTCTTTTCTTCAAGGTTATTGTACATTATTTCAGCTGCTGTATTTCCAGTTGTAAACAAGTTCCTTATTAGCCGACTTTCTAAAGCTTGCTTACCACGTTTTGTCAATACACCAATTCTTATATCTTGAAGAATATTTCCATAATGTTCATCACTTGCTTGTCGCATATTCTTAATAAGTTCTTTATATTCAAAATGTGACCAAATGTTCAAATTTCCAATACTTCCCAATGATTTTCTAGTATCTTCATGGACAAGTGTTTTAAAAACAGGTTGCCCTTTTACAGGAGTAAGTTGTAGTAGATCACCGAATACAATTACATGTTTTCCTCCAAACAGAACATTGTAATCTGTTTTTAAAATCTGTTGCATTCTCAAGTGTACAAAGATAAGCATTATGTTTGAGACCATGCTCACCTCATCAATGATTAGAAGTTTAATTTTCTTCAGTACTCTTGAGACTTCATAACAAGCTTCTCCAGATAGCTTGTGATATTCCAAGTTATTTTTATGTTCAACTGGTAGCATAAGTAATCAATGTAAAGTAATCCCTTTAATGTTGTGTGCTGCTAATCCAGTTGGAGCTGTTACAACACAAGATAAATGTGATTCTGTAGTTTTGTATAGATAACTGGTCAAAACTTTAATTAAGAAACTTTTTCCTGTTCCAGCTTGACCACTGATGTACATCAGAATAGGTTTAAATGATGAGCATTGGCATACTTTTTTTTCATGTTGCAAACCATGTTGTATCTGTTCTGTCACTTGTTGATATATTTCTTTTTGTTCAATGTTTAGTTGTTCTTCTAACTTTTCCAACTGAATAATATCCTGTTGTGCTTGTTGCATTGCAGTTTCTACTTCAATCATGGCTATTGCTGCTTCATTTTCAATAATTGGTTGTCCTAGTGGATCTCGACTTAGTGGACCCGAACTTTGACTATCTTGAGAACTGTCTCTAGCTATTTCAGCTGCAATAGTAGTTTCTTGTTCATTCTCATCATTTAAGATTTGTAGCTAAGTTGGGAAGATTGTGCATTGAATGCATTAAAAGAATCTTCATAGCAGTCGAAATCTCCAAGTAATTCTGCTTCAGTACGCCAAGGCTTGAACAGTTGCAGAAGTGCTAAATAGAAAAATTCCCTCTTATCTGAACTTTCGCAACTGATTTTTCTGTGGTTAATAAGATTTCCTTTGACATGCTTTAACAAACATCCGTCACATCCAATTGCTGCATATTTTTCTTCATTTATTTTTTCTGTAATGTTTCTTTTAAAGCTATAATGTTGAAGTATTTCATAGAGGTATACGTTTTCCAGATAAGGACTCCTTTTGGGATAGTATGTATCCAACATATTAGTTTTAACAATATCTGCACTTTCTGGTTCATTCAGTTCTAAGTATTCGATTTCTGGTAATGTTTTCAATACTCTATTTTGTGTGCAGGCAAGACCTAAACATGCCCAAATATTTCCTCTTGATTTTTAATATAAACTGGCAGAGCTCAACCGATCTGAACATTCATAGGATCCAATCTCTCGGTGGGAAAGCATTTTCAAGCTAAAGCTGTACAATTCTTGCTAAGACTCTTTTCCTGTGAAATTTCTTCCCACATTTCTTTCATCTCTTTCTTTTCAGATTTAGTTATATATGATGTAACATAGCAAGCAACAGCAATTGAATTATCTTCAATATATTGAATATCCATGTTTGCGTTCCACATTGACAAAATCACTGCATTGTAGTCATTAATATACTTTGTATCTTCAGTTCTTTTTAAGTTGTATGTATTCTTCGGAGATTTCCGAGTTATTGTATGCCTTACTGCTAACATAAAACTATTTACTCTTCCTTTTGAAATTTTTGGATTTGGGAATCCAAAACAACACTTTGTATAAACGTTTCCCTTTGACTTGTATTTTCGTGGACAGTATTTGCCACATCGATGATTTTGAAATCGTAAAACTTGTTGTCTCAAGGTGTTTTCTCTTCCTTCTCTTGGAATGGCACAGGTAACATGCTGTTCAATGAAAGACATAACACTTTCATCAGTATCAGTTCCAAATTTTGGTGCATTCTTAATCCATAATAGCATGTGTATATGAGAAGCACCTCTGGCTTGGTACTCTTCTCGCCAAAAGAAATCAGTTACTTCTCCAAGAGGAGGACTATTTTTATTGCAGATAAATGACATCATACTTTGAAACCTATGGTTAAAATATCTGCAGACATTTACAACATCCAAGGAACATAGTTCTCCAGGTGTCTTCAATTCAATATTTTTTACATTTGAATTTGCTTCTCGTAGAAATTCAAGTAAATTGTCCCACGCATATTCAGCAAAGCTAAGTGTTACAAACCATGTAGGGGTACCTAGGTTTCTTAACATACATTTAAGTTCTCCATGACGACGATACCAATACTCATTGGTACCACGTTGACACGCCATCAAATTTATTAACTGAGATTCTTACTGTTCATCTCTTTCTTGAACTTTGTCCATGAATTCCTTTGCAGAAACATGTGGAAGATGAACTCCTGTTTTAAAATATGGTTCACTGCATATGAAAGTGCAGACAAATGACTTTCAAACAGAAGAGGAAATATATATGGAATACACTGTTGAAATCTCGGACCTTCTGAGTACAATCCTGTCGAGCGGTATTCTGAAGCTGGAATCTGTACTGCTCGTTCATCATATCGTCCACCTTCTCCAGTGGGGAACAGCTGTGGAAAACGTGCTTCTAAACTTTTTTCCCATACGCCTCATGAGAGTTCCCTTCGCTTTCTTCATTTGAAATAATTCAATATTGTTTCCTATCACTTCTTTTGAATGTAGGGGATGTATACTGTAACGTTCATAAATCTCTTCACTCCTAGACTTATCTACTTTTTCTATTTGGCCACTTGAAATTTCTGTTGGATCTTCTAAACATATTTCCTGTTTATCAACACTTACATTCTTATAATAAATATTATTCTGCACCAGATACAATGTAGCCTTTTGAAGTTTGTTAACATCTACAAACTCTTGCCATATTTTTCGACTCTTTGTTGGTACACCATTAACTAGAATAACTACAGGCTCACTGTTATCCCTGTCTATACCAACAGTTTCAATATTTTTCTTAAAATCTAAAGGTAAGTACACAACTCTTCCTTTCAGACCTCTTTGTAAATCTGTTGGAGGCAGCTTACCTGTTTTAGGCTCCATACGAACTATAGCCTGAAACGGGTGCACAGATTGAATAAGAATGGACTCATATGCATTTAAATCGGCCAGTTCCGGAGGAATACCTACCAACTCTAAGTTGTTATGTACAGCTCTAGCTGGCATTTTGTTCTCTTCTAATTTGTTGTAACAATATTTACAAATATGTTGATCAGTAGCCAACTCAAAACGACCTTCCACCAACAAATAAGCACCAAATTGCTCCCACTTATCACTGTTTTCCTTTTCACTTTTTAAATATAAATCAATATTCCTAGTTTGACTTCTATAGTGAGCCCGTCGACAACAAATGCAAACATTGGGGCAGATCTACAAGAAAGTGCCGCAGCGTGGCGCTGCAAGCCCTTTGGCTGCGCCACGCTGCGGCACTTTCAGAGCACAGGAATGCGACATATTTACAAGAATATGTCGCATTCCTGTGCTCTCCCCTGCGCTAGCGCACAAACAGCTGCCAAGCGCCGGCGCAGGCACCCTTGCACCATGGTGCAAGGATGCCTGCGCCATGGGAGATTGTTTTTGTGCAGGAAGGGGCACCTTTCTGCACAAAAACAATCAGTACAGGCTTTTCCTCTTTCAATGCGTGCTGCAGAATGCAGCACGCATTGAAGAGGAAAACGAGGAGAAATGAAAACATTTCTCCTCGGTGCGTCTGCTACGCCACCTCTAGGGTGGCGTAGCATTCACACGCATCTCCAGAGTTACGATTTCTCGTAAATCTGGAGATGTGTCTTGTTCCATGGGTGTTGCGTGGGAACACCCACAGCAACACCCATGGAACGCCCCTTCAACGCAAAGTGCTGCGTGTGAAGGGACGGTATTTACAAGGAGAGGAAAAGTCACGCATGGTGGCTTTCCTCTCCTTGTAAATATCGAGGAGCCCCTGCGCCACCAGTACGTCACGAAAAGTGACGTACTGGTGGCGCAGAAGCTAGTAAATCTGCCCCATAGTTTGGTTTTTCAGATGAAACTATCTTAAACTTTGTAATTTCTTCTGCAAACTTGTCAGTACTAATATCTTCCACCTGTTCTTCAACACCTACACTTATCAAACTCTCATTTTCTCTACACTCCTCTTGTGAACCAAAGAAACAAAACTGTATATCATCACAAACTTTTTTACATCTGATACTGAACCATGCAAAAGAGCTGTGTTCATTTCACTTAATGATAATGCAGGACTTTTTACATAGTAGAGTCTCCTTACAAACTTCCGCATTTCTGAGTGGTGTACTGCTAACATTCTTAAGTGATAAAATGTACTTTTACACACTTTTCTAGAAAGACAAGCCAGAGAATGACCCTGCAACTTAGTATATTTTCTAACTTAACATGGATCTAGTCCTTGTAACATCTTAATCTTCTGTTTAAGACTTTTTTTGGCATTTTCTCGTAAAAAACTCGTAATATGGCAATAGATTCCTGTTGAATACTGCAAATACTACTACAATCCCACTTATATACTGTGCTTGTGTATGCCTTCCTTGAACTTCTTCAGCTATTACTTCTTCCACAATCCTAGGAACCATCTTTTCTTTTTGAATTGGACAACCATCTTTCATCTCATAGCAACGACCACTAGTATCAACTGCATGAACTAAAGTGTTTTTTAAAAAAAGCTTTCTTCATTAAAGAAAGGCTCAGTACTAGAAGTGTGCTTCCATTCACCAGTAAATGTTTTGCAAAAGTTACTTCTATTAACCAGTCTTTTTCTTTTGCTTTTCTCCTTCATGAACTGCATTGTTTTATTCAATGTTTTCATTCTCTTCAATACCAATATAAATAATTTTGGTTTCAATTCAAAAGCTTTTTTTACTACACTTTCAATTTGTTGCTTTTTCTTATAAAGTACTGATCTCTTTTTATATTTTTTACAATCTTTCAATACATTTTGTAGTACTCTACTTCTATACATTCTCTTCCTTATGTATTTATATTCTTTCAGCCCTCTTTCAACATGGATTGTTTTCCCATAACATAATTTTCTATTAATATGTCCTTTTTTCATTTCCTTCCGATTGGTTGTAGAACTTTCCTTTCTCTTTTCCACATTTTGAAAATTCTTTACATTCTTTAAAAGTCTTTTAACAAACTCTTTAGTTCTCCTAACAGAAGTCTTTTTCTTCAATGTAACATTTTGCACTTCATCTAATTTCTGCTTTTCTCTTTCCTTTAAATAGTACTGTTTTATTCTTGTCTTATCTGTTTATCACTAATCCCTCTGCCAACATATCTTCAACCTCACTTTTGTGCTGCAGCTTCACCATTCTACTACTCAGGGTGTTGGGCCTAGCCAAATATAACACAGCAACCCTTCACTTATCTCTGTTGTAAGTCTCATCATATTCCTGAACGAATGCATGTATGTTTCTGTACCTTTTGGGCATCATATATAAAAGAAACATACAAATAGATGTATACCTGTATTTTACATGTCTAGCATCTTCAGATGGATAACACGTACCAGAATACATCTGTTAGTAGAGACATACCTCAGTCACAACACCATGCAGACCTTAACACTTGACAGCCTGCACTTCACATTTCAACAGACAGCTACATTTATGTGGCGTACTTCAAGTGTACCTTTCCCCAGATTCATACAAAGTAGCCTTATCACTAATCCCTCTCCCAACATGTCTTAAACCTCAATTTTGTGCTGCAGCTTCACCAATCTGCGTCTACTTAGGGTGTTGGGCCTAGCCAAATATAAAGCAGCAACCCTTCATATGTGTCTGCTGTAAGTCTCACCATATTCCTGAAAGCATGCATGCATGTGTTTGTACCTTTTACTAGCAGCTTCATGTATAAAAGAAACATACAAATAGATGTATACCTGTGTTTTATATGTCTAGCATCTTCAGATGCATAACACGTATCACAATACATGTGCAAGTAGAGACATACCTCAGTCACAAGACCATGAACATCTTAAACCTTGACAGACTGCCCTTCACATTTCAAACAGACACCTAGATTTATGCAGCGTAATTCAAGTGAACCTTTCCACAGACTCATACAAAGTAGCCTAATCACTAATTCCTCAGCCAACATATCTTACACCTCACTTTCCTGCCGCTGCTTCACCATTCTACTACTACTCAAGGTGTTGAGCCTCGCCGCATACAAAGTTGCAACCCTTCACATGTGTCTGTTGTAAGTCTCCCCATATTTCTGAAAGCATGCATGCATGTGTCTGTACCTTTTGCCAGCAGCATCATATATAAAAGAAACATACAAATAAATGTATACCTGTGTTTTATACTTCTAGCATCTTCAGATGCATAACACGTATCAGAATACATGTGCAAGTAGAGACATACCTCAATCACAAGACCATGAAGACCTTAAAACTTGACAGCCAGCACTTCACATTTCAAACAGACACCTAGATTTATGCGGCATACATCAAGTGTACTGTTAGAAATGGGGGTCTCTAGTTGGCAAGGACTTACACCTTTGTCCAAGTAGGGACCCTTCTTCCTAGTCACGATAAGGGAGTTACACTCCTAAAATAACCCCTGCTCACCCCCTTGGTAGGTTGGCACGAGCAGTTAGGCTTATTCTAGAGGCAGTGTGTAAAGCATTTGCACATAACCAACAGTAATACAGTGTAAGCACTACAAACGGACACCACACCAGCTTAGAAAAATATCCAATATCTTTATATACTTAAAACAAGACCAATACGATAAAAATCCACAGTACAGTACTTTAAAAATCTTCAGTTATCACAGTGTCCTTTAAAAACAGTTCCTTGATGTCGATAGCTCCGTCCGGGGCTATCACGGCGTCGAGAACAAACAAATCCAAACAGTTCTGGCTGACCGCGGCATCGCGGGTCAGCTACGGTGTCGGGAAGACCCACAAACAGTACGTTTCAGAAATGCAGGGCGTCGATGACCTCGCGGTGAGCTTCCGAAAACACGGCGTCCGCAGGCGTCGGTTCTGGAGGTCAGTGCAGGGGTCGTCGGGCCCTTGAAGTCACACGCGTTGCGGATCGATCTCCTCTCTGTTGAAGTCAGGAGCGCTGGCGTCGGCCGGCGTCGGGTGCTGCGGTGTGAAGTGCAGCGGTGCGGTGCCCTCAGGTCGCGGTGCGAGCAGCGGCTCGGTGGCGGCGTTGGATGGCGTCGTCGGTGAAACCAGGGTCGCGGTGTGAGATGAAGGCGGTGCTCGTCACGGTGCTGGCAGGTCACGGTGCAGCAGCGGCATCGTCGTAGCTGCAGCGCTGTCGCCGGCTGTCGAACTGGAGTCGATGGCACCGGCGTCGGTGGGCCAAGGCTGCGGTGCAGGATGAGGGCAGTGCGTTGTGTAACTTACGAGCGGTGCCCCCGAACCACGGTGCAAGCAGCAGCATCGAGTCCGGCATGGAGCGGCATCGTCGGGTATACCACGGCGTCGTCGTGAAGCGAGGCGGTGCGGAGTGCGGTGCCCACAGGTCGCGGTGCGAGCAGCGGCTCGGTGGCGGCATCAGCAGGCGTTGTCGGTGAGACCAGGGTCGCGGTGCAGCGTTGCGGCAGTGCCCTCTGCGGGGCCTTCAGGACACGGAGTCGGCAGCGGCGTCGTAGACGGCGTCGGACTTGAAGTCTTTGCTGTTCCTGAGACTTCTTGAACAGGGGGCAAGCTCTACCTCAAGCCCTTGGAGACACTCACAAAGTAGATTGCAGAAAGTTCAGTTCCAGTCCTTTCACTGCCCAAGACAGAAGCAGCCACTGCAGGCCAACACAGCAAAGCACACAGCAAAGTGGTAGTTCCTCCTCACAGCTTCTCCAGCTCTTCTTCTTGGCAGTCTTCTTGATCCAAAGGAGTTCTCTGAAGTCTTTTCTATCCCTGAGACTTCCAACAGGAGGCAAGCTCTACTTCAAGCCCTTGGAGAAAACTCTAACAGCAGGATGATGAAAGCACAGTCCAGTCCTTTCCCTACCCAAGACAGAAGCAACCACTGCAGGCCAACCCCACAACACACAGCATAGGGGCAGTACTCCTCCTCCAGCTTTCCCGGTCCTTCTTCCTGGCAGGTTCCTTAGTTCAGAAGTAATCTAAAAATCTGGGGTTTGGGTCCCCCTTTTTATCCTCCATTTCTCTTTGTTCTCTGAAGGCAGAGAGGCCTTTGCCTAGTCCAAACCAGTTCTGGTCAGTCCTGGAGCACTTTGTTGACAAGTCTCCTTCCTTCCTTTCAGAGAGTAGGCCAGGGACATCAGACGCACCACAGGAGGTGGAGCCAGCATTGTGGAGGGACGGCACTGTCCTATTCAGGTCCCAGGTGCAACTCCTCCCACCCATCTACATGTAGTCTGGCTATTCAGCCCTGTGCTGACTCACCCTGTCTCCTGGCATCCCCCAGCCCCTGTCACTCACACTCCAGACAAGGAATACACAACCTAGCAGAGGCAGGCTTGGATGGTTAGACAAGAAAATACCCACTTTCTAAAAGTGGTATTTTCAAACACAGAATGTTAAAACCAACTTCACTAAAAGATGCATTTTATCATTCTGAGTCCAGGCATACTAAACTCGAATTTCTACCATGTTCCCTGGGTCAGTTAGGATTATAAGCTGTAATAATCAGAACTGCCCATTCTGGCCTATGGGGAACAGGTAGCCTTGCAATAGTGAAAAACGAAATAGGCTGTAATTCACTATCAGGACATGCCACACACACCAGGGCATGTCCTACCTTTCACATACAATGCACCCTGCCCACAGGGGTACCTTGGGCCTACCTTAGGGGTGACTAACATGTAGAAAAGGTAAGGTTTAGGGACTTGCAAGTGTGTGCACTTGCCAAGTCGACATGGCAGCCCCAGGCTGCGCACAGGCTCTGCAATGGCAGGCCAGAGTTACACTTTATGGGCTGTTTGCGTGGGTGGCACAATCCAGTGCTGCAGCCCACCAACAGTATTTGATTTATAGGCCCTGGCACTCGCAGTGCACTTTACTAGGGACTGACACATAAATCAAATAGGCCAATCATGGAAACACCAATCCATAACACAATTTAAACGGAGAGCATATGTACTTTAGCACTGATTAGCAGTGGTAAAGTGCCCAGAGTCCTAAAACCAACACACACAGGGTCAAAAACAGGAGGCCAAAAAGTCTGGGGGTAAACCCACTGAAAAAGCCAAGTCTAACATGTACCTTTCCACAGAATCATACAAAGTAGCCTAATCACTAATCCCTCTGCCAACATATCTTAAACATCACTTTTCTGCTGCTGCTTCACCATTCTACTACCACTCAGAGTGCTGAGCCTAGCCAAATACAAAACAGCAACCCTTCACATGTATCTGTTGTAAGACTCACCATATTCCTGAAAGCATGCATGCATGGGTCTCTACCTTTTGCTAGTGGCATCATATATAAAAGAAACATACAAATAGATGTATACCTGTGTTTTATGAAATGAAATGAAAGGTCCATTTATAAAGCGCATGGCTACCCGAGGGCATCCCAGCGCTAGTGGCAGCAGGCATCATAATCATCCGACTAGGGGAAGAGCCATGTTTTTAATAACTTTCGAAAGGCAAGGTAATTGGGTTCCCAGGGCAGATGAAGAGGAAGGGTGTTCCAGCACTTGGCGGCATTGTATGAGAACAGGCGTCCTCTGCTTCTTGCTTTGTGGATCCTAGGGACAACTTCAAGATGTAGATTGTCTGAGTGGAGGCGTCTGTTCGCACGATAGGGCTAGATAATAGAATGATTGATAGGAGGGTCCTTTCCGGCTAAGGACTTATGTACAATGGCATAGCCTTGAATTGAATTCTCTCCCTAATGGGTAACCAGTGGAGAGATTTCAGGGCAGGTTTTGCAGATTGGCGCTTTGGGATGTCCAAAAGGATTCTAGCTGCCCAATTTTGAACTGTCTGGAGTTTTGCAAGAGTAGTGCCTGGGGACCGAAGATAAAGGGCATTCCCGTGGTCCAGACGTGAGAGAATGAGTGCCTGAACCATAATTTTCCTTGCCTGGTTGGGGAGGAGTGGGAGTACTTTACGGAGCATATTTAAGATGCCATAACATGAGGCTGCCACGTTACGTGCCTGGACCTTGAAAGTCAAATCATGATCCAGCCAAACACCCAGGCTTTTTATTTGACTCTTGGGGGTAGGGACAGGGCCCAGAACAACTGGCCACATTAAATTGAGCGTTAAATAGAGAGGGATTCCCCAAGATCATCATTTCAGTTTTCTCTCCATTCTCCATTCTCTCCATTATACATCTAGCATCTTCAGATACATAACACGTATGAGAATACATGTGCAAGTAGAGACATACCTCAGTCACAAGACCATGCAAATCTTAAAACTTGACAGACTGCACTTCACATTTCAAGCAGACACTGAAAATTATGCGGTATATTTGAAGTGTACCTTTCCACAGACTCATACAAAGTACCCTAATCACTAATCCCTCTGCCAACATGTCTCAAATCTCACTTTTGTGCTGCAACTTCACCGTTCTACGACTAATTAGGGTGTTGGGCCTTGCCAAATATAATACAGCAACCCTTCTCATGTCTCTGCTGTAAGTCTCACCATATTGCTGAAACCATGCATGCATATGTCTGTACCTTTTGCTAGTGGCATCATATATAAAAGAAACATACAAATAGATGTATACCTGTGTTTTATACATCTAGCATCTTCAGATGCATAACACATATCACAATACATGTGCAAGTAGAGACATACCTCAGTCACAAACCATGAAGACCTTAAAACTTGACAGACTGCACGTCCAATTTGAAAGCGACACCTAAATTATGTGGTGTACTTCAATTGTACATTTCCACACACTAATACAAACTACCATAATCGCTAATCCATCTACCAGTGTACACATATTACTATACACAATCTATTTCAATCATCATTTCAGTACAATAAAACAAACTACAATGCACATCTCTACATTTAGTAACATATTTCAAATATTACAGTTCTTGAATAATTTTTAAAGTTTTAAAATAAAGCTTTTCAAATATTCTAATATCACTACAAACAGTAAAGCACTACTACATAATACATAATACACCTCACAAATATGTAGCTTACCTTTCAAATAGTACTGTAGAATATGAAATATCAGAAAATCATAAAAGATTTTCTTTTGCACACAATCAATGTAATGCACCACTCTCAACAAGGTAAAACCAGTAATGGCAAACTTTCCCTCTCATTGTCCACACAAATAAATGTAAGTAATAAATCACATTCCTTCCTACATTATTTCAAATTGTGATACACATTTCTATTGGTTAGACATATTAGCCCTTACCAACTGTCTTCTAAAAGTGCCCAAACTGGATCTGTAATTTTCTGGAGTCGAGACTCCACCATAGTGCTGCAGTGTAGTATTATTTTTTAATAACACACCACTTCTAAACATAGTACTGATTTGGGAAATCTTACTTTAATAACATATCACTTATATATAAATTACAATTTAATATTTTAAAACCACAGTTAAGTTTTAACCCTTCCCCATTCTGCCTAATCATCAGTGATGTCATTTGAGATGTCATCAGTGATGTCATCTGTGATGTCACTGACCATGTCATGAGTGATGTAATATGTGATATCATCAGCAGTGCATTGCGGGGGTGTGAGTTATAATTAGCTCAACTAACTATAACGGCCAAATTTCTCTGGTTTTGTATGAGTGAAATGTCCAACTAACGTCCCTGACACCTGTGGTTTTTTCAGTGAATTTCTATGGTTTTTTTAATGCTAATTTCGAACTATAACGTCCATGAAACCTATGGTTTTTTTTTCAGTAATTTTTCAAAGGTTTTTTAAATGCTAATTTCTAACTATAACGTCCCTGAAACCTATGTTTTTTTCACTGAATTTCAAAGGTTTTTTAAATGATAATTTCTAACTATAACGTCCCTGAAACCTATGGATTTTTCAGTGAATTTCAAAGGTTTTTTAAATGCTAATTTCTAACTATGCCTACATAGGTAGGACTTGTGCAGAAAGAGGAAGAAAGGAGCAGAAAGGAGCAAGAGATATGCAGAAAGAACCAACAGAGGTGCAGAAAGAGGCCTTGTTGCAAAGTCAACCTGTGCCTGGGCACCCCCCAACTTTTTGCTGACTGGTACTGGTGGTAACTGACTCTGACTGGCCCTGGGCTCTACCTAACCAGGCCCGGAGCCAGTGCTATGCTGAAATACACTTAGAATACAGTGAAAACACCTACAAACACTAGGGTACACTATGGGTTGGGGTACCCCTGAGATTGGCATGACTTTCCCTGTAAGGCCCTAATACATAATAGGGCAGGGGGATTAAAACTACCTCTAAGTTCCTCGCATATAATAGGGCATGGCAGTTTAGAGGCCAGCAGCCCTTTCCTGCACTTGCATGTGTGCACTGCTGAGCCTGAGGTGAGTTTAAAAGTAGCCCTGTGTGAGCACAAGAGGCAAGAGAGGTGCAGAAAGAGGCAAGAGAGGTGCAGAAAGAGGGAAGAAGGGTGCATAAAGAGGCAAGAGAGGTGCAGAAAGAAGCAAGAGAGGTGCAGAAAGAAGCAAGAGAAGTACAGAAAGAAGCAACAGAGGTGCAGAAAGAAGCAACAGAGGTGCAGAAAGAGGGAACAGGGGTGCAGAAAGAGTGAAGAGTGGTGCCGAAAGAGGCAAGAGGGGTGCAGAAACAGGGAACATGGGTGCACAAAGAGGGAAGAAGGGTGCAGAAAGAGGCAAGTGGGGTGCAGAAAGAAGCAAAAGAGGTGTAGAAAGATGCAAGAGAAGTGCAGAAAGAGGCAAGAGGGGTGCACAAAGAGGCAGGAGAAGTGCAGAAAGAAACAAAAGAGGTGCAGAAAGAGGCAAGAGGGGTGCAGAAGGAGACAAGAGCAGTGCAGAAAGAACCAAGAGATGTGCAGGAAAAGGAAAGAAGGGTGCAGAAAGAGGCACGAGGGGTGCAGAAAGAAGCAAGAGAGGTGTAGAAAGAAGCAAGAGAAGTGCACAAAGAAGCAGCAGAGGTGCAGAAAGAGGCAAGAGGGGTGCATAAAGAGGCAAGAGACGTGCAGAATGAAGCAAAAGAGGTACAGAAAGAGGCAAGAGGGGTGCAGAAAGAGGCAAGAGAAGTGCAGAAAGAACCAAGAGACATGCAGGAAAAGGGAAAAAGGGTGCAGAAAGAGGCACGAGGGGTGCAGAAAAAATCAAGAGAGGTGTAGAAAGAAGCAAGAAAAGTGCAGAAAGAAGCAACAGATGTGAAGAAAGAGGCAAGGGGGGTTCAGAAAGAGGCAAGAGAAGTGCTGAAAGAAGCAAAAGAGGTGCATAAAGATGTAAGAGGTGTACAGAAAGAGGCAAGAGCAATGCAGAAAGAACCAAGAGACATGCAGGAAAAGGGAAGAAGGGTGCAGAAAGAGGCACGAGGGGTGCGGAAAGAAACAAGAGAGGTGTAGAAAGAAGCAAGAGAAGTGTAGAAAGAAGCAACAGAGGTGCAGAAAGAGGCAAGAGCGGTGCAGAAAGAGGCAAGAGAAGTGTAGAATGAAGCAAAAGAGGTGCAGAATGAGGCAAGAGGGCTGCAGAAGGAGGCAAGAGCAGTGCAGAAAGAACCAAGAGACGTGCAGGAAAAGGGAAGAAGGGTGCAGAAAGAGGCACGAGGGGTGCAGAAAGAAGCAAGAGAGGTGTAGAAAGAAACAAGAGAAGTGCAGAAAGAAGCAACAGAGGTTTAGAAAGAGGCAAGAAAAGTGCAGAAAGAGGCAAGAGAGTTGCAGAAACAGGCAAAAGAGGTGCACAAAGAGGGAACAGGGGTGCACACAGAGGCAGGAGAGGTACAGAAAGAACCAACAGAGGTGCAGAAAGAGGCAAGAGGGGAGCAGAAATGTGCAAGAGAGTAGCAGATAGAAGCAAGAGCAGTGCAGAAAGAACAACAGAGGTGCAGAAAGGGGCAAGAGGGGTGCAGAAAGAGGCAAGAGAAGTACAGAAAAAAGCAAAAGAGGTGCAGAAAGAGGCAAGAGGGGTGCAGAAAGAGGCAAGGGAGGAATAGAAAGAGGCAAGAGAGGTGCACAAAGAGGCACGAGGGGTGCAGAAATTTGTAAGAGAGGTGCAGAAAGTAACAAGAGCAATGCAGTAAGAAACAACAGAGATACAGAAGGAGGCAAGAAGGGTGCAGAAAGAGGCACGAGCAGTGCAGAAAGAACCAAGAGACATGCAGGAAAAGGGAAGAAGCGCACAGAAAGAGGCACGAGGGGTGCAGAAAGAAGGAAGAGAAGTGCAGAAAGAAGCAACAGAGGTGCAGAAAGAGGCAACAGAGGTGCAGAAAGAGGCAAGAGAGGTTTAGAAACAGGCAAGAGAAGTGCAGAAAGAGGCAAGAGAATTGCTGAAAGAAGCAACAGAGGTGTAGAAAGAAGCAAGAGAAGTGCAGAAAGAGGCAAGTGAGATGCAGAAAGAGGCAAGAAAGGTGCAGAAAGAGGGAAGACGAGTGCAGAAAGAGACAACAGGGGTGCAGAAAGAAGCAAGACATGTGCAGAAAGAAGCATGGGAAGTGCAGAATGAAACAACAGGGGTGCAGAAAGAGGCAAGAGAAGTGCAGAAAGAAGCAACAGAGGTGCAGAAGGAGGCAAGAGCACTGCAGAAAGAGGCAAGAGAGTTGCAGAAACAGGCAAAAGAGTTACAGAAAGAGGGAACAGGGGTGCAGACAGAGGCAAGAGAGGTTCAGAAACAGGTAAGAGGGGTGCAGAAAGAGGCAAGAGGGGTGCAGAAAGAAGCAAGAGAGGTGCAGAAAGAAGCAAGAGCAATGCAAGAGAACCAACAGAGGCGCAAAAAGAGGCAAGTGAGGTGCAGAAGGAGGCAAGAGAACTGCAGAAAGAGGCAAGAGACTTGCAGAAACAGGCAAAAGGGCTGCAGAAAGAGGGAACAGGTTGGCAGACTGAGGCAAGAGAGGTACAGAAAGAGGGAAGAGGGGTGCATAAAAAGGCAAGAGGGATGCAGAAATTTGGAACAGAGGTGCAGAAAGAAGCAAGAGCAGTGCAGAAAGAACCAACAGAGGTGCAGAAAGAGGCAAGAGGGGTACAGAAAGAGGCAAGTGAAGTGCAGAATGAAGCAAAAGAGGTACAGAAAGAACCAACAGACGTGCAAAAAGAGGCAAGAGGAGTGCAGAAAGGGGTAAGAGAGGTGCACAAAGAGTCAAGAGGGGTACAGAAAGAGGCAGGAGGGGTGCAGAAAGAAGGAAGAGAACTGCAGAAAGAAGCAACAGAGGTGCTGAAAGAGGCACGAAAGGTGCAGAAAGAGACTGTATCGTGTTTAGGGCAGTGCATGGTTTGGGTCCAATTTCCATGCAGGAGAAACTCACCTTGTACAATCCTGGGAGAAATCTTCGCTCCTCCAGTGCTAGTCTGGTAACCACTACTAGATTTAAGAAGACTAGGATGGGTGGCAGAGCATTTGGTATAGCAGCCTCACGACTCTGGAATGACCTCCCCCTGCATATCAGACAAACTAACTCGCTGCTTCCATTCAGAAAGAGCCTAAAGACTTGGCTCTTCCCTAGGGATGAGTAATATGAGCTCTCTAAATCAGCGTACAGGCTATCTGTTCTGCCTAGTGACAACCTGATAAGTCGCAGGGCCAGGATACCCGCAGGGTGACAGTTTTTTGCGCTATATAAATCTAAGATACAATACAATACAATACAAGAGAGGTGCAGAAAGAAGCAACAGAGGTACAGAAAGAGGCAAGAGTGGTGCAGAAAGAGGGAAGAGAGGTGTAGAAAGAGGCAAGAGAATTGCACAAAGAGAGAAGAGGGGTGCAGAAGCAGGCAAAAAGGGGTGCAGAAAGAAGCAAGTGAGATGCAGAAAGAGGCAAGAGAGTTGCAGAAACAGGCAAAAGAGGTGCACAAAGAGGGAACAGGGGTGCACACAGAGGCAGGAGAGGTACAGAAAGAACCAACAGAGGTGCAGAAAGAGGCAAGAGGGGAGCAGAAATGTGCAAGAGAGTAGCAGATAGAAGCAAGAGCAGTGCAGAAAGAACCAACAGAGGTGCAGAAAGGGGCAAGAGGGATGCAGAAAGAGGCAAGAGAAGTACAGAAAAAAGCAAAAGAGGTGCAGAAAGAGGCAGGAGGGGTGCAGAAAGAGGCAAGGGAGGAGTAGAAAGAGGCAAGAGAGGTGCACAAAGAGGCACGAGGGGTACAGATATTTGCAAGAGAGGTGCAGAAAGTAACAAGAGCAATGCAGTAAGAAACAACAGAGATACAGAAGGAGGCAAGAAGGGTGCAGAAAGAGGCACGAGCAGTGCAGAAAGAACCAAGAGACATACAGGAAAAGGGAAGAAGGGTACAGAAAGAGGCACGAGGGGTACAGAAAGAAGGAAGAGAAGTGCAGAAAGAAGCAACAGAAGTGCAGAAAGAGGCAACAGAGGTGCAGAAAGAGGCAAGAGAGGTGCAGAAACAGGCAAGAGAAGTGCAGAAAGAAGCAACAGAGGTGTAGAAAGAAGCAAGAGAAGTGCAGAAAGAGGCAAGTGAGATGCAGAAAGAGCAAGAAAGGTGCAGAAAGAGGGAAGACGAGTGCAGAAAGAGACAACAGGGGTGCAGAAAGAAGCAAGACATGTGCAGAAAGAAGCATGGGAAGTGCAGAATGAAACAACAGGGGTGCAGAAAGAGGCAAGAGAAGTGCAGTAAGAAGCAACAGAGGTGCAGAAGGAGGCAAGAGAACTGCAGAAAGAGGCAAGAGAGTTGCAGAAACAGGCAAAAGAGTTACAGAAAGAGGGAACAGGGGTGCAGACAGAGGCAAGAGAGGTACAGAAACAGGTAAGAGGGGTGCAGAAAGAGGCAAGAGGGGTGCAGAAAGAAGCAAGAGAGGTGCAGAAAGAAGCAAGAGCAATGCAAGAGAACCAACAGAGGTGTAAAAAGAGGCAAGTGAGGTGCAGAAGGAGGCAAGAGAACTGCAGAAAGAGGCAAGAGACTTGCAGAAACAGGCAAAAGGGGTGCACAAAGAGGGAACAGGTTGGCAGACTGAGGCAAGAGAGGTACAGAAAGAGGGAAGAGGGGTGCATAAAAAGGCAAGAGGGATGCAGAAATTTGGAACAGAGGTGCAGAAAGAAGCAAGAGCAGTGCAGAAAGAACAAACAGAGGTGCAGAAAGAGGCAAGAGGGGTACAGAAAGAGGCAAGTGAAGTGCAGAACGAAGCAAAAGAGGTGCAGAAAGAACCAACAGAGGTGCAAAAAGAGGCAAGAGGAGTGCAGAAAGGGGTAAGAGAGGTGCACAAAGAGTCAAGAGGGGTACAGAAAGAGGCAGGAGGGGTGCAGAAAGAAGGAAGAGAACCGCAGAAAGAAGCAACAGAGGTACTGAAAGAGGCACGAAGGGTGCAGAAAGAGACAAGAGAGGTGCAGAAAGAAGCAACAGAGGTACAGAAAGAGACAAGAGTGGTGCAGAAAGAGGGAAGAGAGGTGTAGAAAGAGGCAAGAGAGTTGCACAAAGAGGGAAGAGGGGTGCAGAAACAGGCAAAAAGGGGTGCAGAATGAGACAAGAGAGGTGCAGAAGGAGGCAAGAGAACTGCAGAAAGAGGCCAAGGAGTTGCAGAGACAGGCAAGTGAGGTGCAGAAGGAGGCAAGAGAACTGCAGAAAGAGGCAAGAGAGGTGCAGAAAGAGGCAAGTGAGGTGCAGAAAGAAGCAAGATAAGGGCAGAAAGAAGCAACAGAAGTGCAGAAAGAGGGAAGAGGGGTAGAGAAAGAGGCAAGAGAAGTGCATAAAGGAGCAACACACATGCAGAAAGGGGGAAGAGGGGTGGAGAAAGAGGAAAAAGGGGTGCAGAAAGAACCAAGAGAGGTGCAGAAATAAACAAAAGAAGTGCAGAAAGAAGGAACAGAGGTGCAGAAAGAGGCAAAAGGGGTGCAGAAAGAGGTAAGAGGGGTGCAGAAAGAGGCAAGAGAGGTGCAGAAAGAGGGAAGAGGGGTGCAGAAAGAGGCAAGAGGGGTATAGAAAGAAGCAAGTGAGGTGCAGAAAGAGGCAACAAAGGTGCAGAAAGAGGCAAGAGAGGTGCAGAAAGTAGAAGAGATCTGCAGAAAGAGGCAAGCAAAGTGCAGAAAAAGAAAGAAATGTGCAGAAAGAAGCAACAGAAATGCAGAAAGAGGGAAGAGAGTCGCAGTAAGAAGCAAGAGTGACTTGCACACCATTAGTAACAATTTAACACCCACATTTAGCAATAAGTAACAGGTGACCATTCCAGGTTTGCAAAGGGCCTTCCACCACGCTGTAATACTTGTCGCTGAATGTTTGGTAACGTTTGAGCCATTTGAGCTAGAAACAAGGCTTTTTTGTTCAAATCTGCAGATTAGGGAGCAGATGATGGATTATTTGGCTAATTCGGAAAATGTATACTTGTGTGAAAGTGGGTGCAGCCAAACAGTCGCATAATTCCAGTGGCCCTGCTCATACCTCTGACTAGGTCCACAAGTGCTCCTCAGTGATTCCTTCTGTTTTTTGTCTCACTGAGTTCATAGTTGAGCTTCTATGGAAACGAGGAAGACTAAACCTGAGGTTACCACTCCACAACACAGACTACCATACCACATAAATACTCTCCATAACATATAATCCCCCTCTACATAATTCCTATACACTAAATACCACATAATTTCTATCCACATAATTTCACTTCACAACATACCACATAATTCCACTACACACAACGTACATCCACTCCACTCCAAAAAACATTAGTAAAAAACTTTTACATTTACCACGCCAATAGCTCTAACTCTCGCAAATACGAAACCTATTACATTGCAAATGCTTCTTTAACTATTAGTCACGTTTGCAGAATGGTGGAGAAAGGGTGCTGAGCCTCTGACCAGCGATCAGGAATTCTGCTGCGTAGGACTTACAGGAGGTACCATGAGGGCTTCTTGGTCCCCAAAGTCCCTCAGGAGTAAAGTGGACTTCATCCCCCATCCCGTAGTCTGCCAGGAGGCGTGTTTGCAGAGTGGTGGAGATAGGGGGGCGTGGCCTCCAAAGAAGTCTTAGCAATGCCACGGTGTGGGACTTACTGGAGGTAACAAGAGGGGTAGTTGGCCCCCAAGGACATCCTTGGGGGCCAACTACCCCTCCTATTACCTCCATTAAGTCCCACACAGCAGGATTGCTAAGTTCTCATAGCAGGCACGCCCCCTTTTCCCACCACTCGGCAAACACGCTCCCTGGCACACTCTTGGATGTGGATTGAAGTCCCCTTCGCTGCTGGGGGTCCTTAGGGGCTAACTAGCCTACCTCTTACCACCAGTAAGCAACACACAGTGGGATTACTGAGAGGTGGACACAGGCCACGCCCCCTTTCTCTACCACTCTGCAAACACACCTCCTGGCACGCTCTTGGTTGGGGGATGAAGTCCCCTTTCCTCAGGAGGGTCCCTGGGGGCTAACTAGCCCACCAGGTACCTCCAGTAAGCCCCACACAGCTGAATTGCTGAGAGTGGTCCGAGGCCACGCCCCCTTTTTATACCACTCTGCAAACACGCCTCCTGGTGCACTGCTGCTCGGGGGATGAAGTCCACTTGTGTCCTGAGATCCCACACAAGAACATTGATGCATTTCATGAGGTTGTTGTCTATGAGCTGATGAAAATGTGGCAGAACAGCAATAATGATTTTGCCAAAAATGTAACCAAAGGAGAGCAGTTAACTCTTGAAACCCTTAGTAAAGCCACCTCATATGTTATTAAGCCAGTGGATAAGGGTTGAAATGTTTTCCTGTGGGATGTTAATAAATACAAACAGGAGTCCAAAAGGTAGCTGGAGGTCTCAGGTAGATATGCAAGGTCCTCAGTGACAGCATACAAATACACCATCACACATTATCATGCATTGCAGTCCAACTGGCACAAGCAGGGTTTGCTAGATGTTGAAGAATTTCAATTTTTGTTGGTTAAAAAGCCCACTGCACCTTGTTTTTATTTGCTGGCAAAATTCCACAATATTGTACAGACCTACCAGGCAGACCCATCATATCGGTGAATAACAGTTTACTAGAAAACACTTCAGTCTATTTAGACTACTTGCTATGCCCTTATGTTCTGAGTTTACCAGCATATTGTAGAGATAGCATGGATTTAATAACTATAATTCAGAACATTCCCTGGAAACCAAGCTATATCCTGTTTACCATCTGTGGGGCATATTGGGGCATATTTACAAGCCCCAATCACACTTGGAACGTCATTGTTAGAGACGTTCCTTTGGCGATTTGGGCTTTTATTTAGGGTGCTAAATTTAGCGCCAGCACAGGAAGAAAGTCAGGGCTGCATCGTATTCTTGTAAATACCGTGCAGCCCTGCATTTCTGAAGTGGCGGAGTGCAGCGTTAAGCCAACAAGGCTAACGCTGCACCCTGTCACTTCTTTTTGGAAATATTCCTTGTGTCTTTGTACACATGCATCAATCACGATTTGAGCATACAAGCCTACAGATAAATTGTTGGGGACAACGCTTTGTTTTTATATGATCACACCATGATGCCTCTCAGCATGCTACAATTTTGTCATTGAAAAAAACTTTTTTCTCTTTGAAAATCAATGGCATAAGCAACTCACCGGGACAGTGATAGGAAGTTGCTTCTCTCTCAGCTATGACGGTATTTTCATCAGGTGATGGGAGGCAGAGCAAATCTGGACAGATGTGAATGAAAGGTGGACACAACATCTGACACTTTGGACACAATATATTGATTACCTTTTATTATTTGGGATGGTCCACAACAGTTTTCAATCTATTTTTGATTTGGATAGCAGACAATGATCTAAATCTTAAATTCACTTACAAGACACACAGGAAAACCATTGAATTTCAGATGTGCTGGTCACAGTGGAGGGAGAAACTATACACACTAGCCTTTTCAGGAAGAGCACTGCAGGCAACAGTATTTACACACCTGCAGTCACCACCCACCTAACCTTAAGTGGAGCTCCCTATGGGGAAATGCTTAGGGCTAAAATGAACAGTAGAACTCCTCAGGCTTTTGAGGCAGAGCAAATCAAAATGGTGAGAACATTCAAGTCTAGAGGTTAGCCTGGGAAAGTAATCCAGGCTTCCTGTGAGAAGGTTTCAGGTTTTAGCAAGGACAGCTTACTAATACCAAAATGCATAGAGAAAGGAGACAAAGAAGAAAGACTGATAACAACATTCAACAGTGAGTCTAACTCAGTTAGTCGGGTACTGAGGAAACACCGGCATTTGGTCAGGTCTGATCAAGGTATTGGGAATTTGGTTAAGCCCAACCCCCTAATAACCTATAGGATGTATATATTTTTTTATAATATTACATAAAAAACATTAAATTATAATATAAATGAAAATAATTAGTTTAATGATTTATATATATATATATATATATATATATATATATATATATAGCTTGCTTCGCCATGAAGTACTTTCTGCCGGAAAGGATGACGATGCAGACCCGATACTGGTGCAAATATTTCTTTATTTAGTGGACGCCCTGCACCACCGCCATGACGCGTTTCGAGCAACACAGTGCCCTTGATCACATGACGCGCATGTGGAGTGCTCTCACATATTTAAAGTGACAGTGCATAGCACGTGATGGGTTGAAAAAAGTGTGCTGTGGCATAATGGACATGGAAAAAATACTTATATATAAGTATATATAAATAAATATGTGTAAAAAGCTTAAAATAACACTGCAAGGTACCTAAATACAAGTATATAAATACAGACAAACATATTATTCTCATCATAAATATACGCATTTAAAAAGACACAATTTGGTAAAATGTTTTAAAATATCCAAAATATATCAAAATATCTAAAACATGTAAAACAATCATTGGATGTTACCAAATCATCTACAGACCATATACGAGTGTTAAATCTGGTCTGTACAATACCAATGTGTCCAAGCCGATTATAATGCAATGAATGAATGAATGAATTAAGCCTTGTCCTGCCCGAGTGGGCCTTAGTTACAAACGTTCCCATGTCACAAATTGCCTAAAGTGCGAGTGCAAACAATACCATAATTCACCTATAAAAAGTCACAGCCGTGACTTATTAAAGTGCAATGTGCAAAAAAATATATAAAATGAAAGCTAAAAACAATTGTAATGCAGGCAGCAGCTTAATGGGTATAAGAACATACTTAAATCCTCATTAAAAAGCAGTTATAAGCAATCACAGGCATGTATAAAAATCCTCACTCGAATTCAAGCCCTGAGGTATTTTGCTGTCCAATTCTAAAATGTACCTAGTCTCTAGTCTTCTAAGCATGGCCTCCCGGTTGCCACCTCGTTTTGAGGAAGGATAGTATCTAAGACAAAGTATTTCAAATTGTCTAGTTTGCTGTTGTGATACTCCTTAAAATGGCGGGCAACCGGGTAGGTAACATCATTATTAGTAATGGCCCTCAAATGTTGGAGCACTCGTTTGTGCACCTGCAACTTAGTGCTTCCTACATATTGCAGGTTACATGAGCACTCCAGCACGTAAACAGCGTATTCAGTTTTACAATTGACACTCTTTGTAATGGAGTACGGGATTGGGTTTAAAGGTGTTATGTAGCTAGTTCTATTAACCCCATATTTACAAGCCTTGCAATTGGTGCAACGAGTAAAACCATTCCTGGGACCAAGCCATGTTTGAGATACCACTACCTCAGGACTACTTTTTACTAAGGAATTGCACATAGAGCGAGCCTTCCTAAAAGTAATACAGGGGATTTGGTAATCTGACTGCTCAAGACATGGTCACTTCTTACTAAAGCCCAATTCTTATTGATAATTTTGCGTAAGGCTTTATGTTGTAGATTGTAGGTAAGGATCAATCTGGTGGGGGACTCTGTACATTTGTCACCAGTATCATGTTTATTGATTCTAGTGAGTGTTTGGAATTGATCTAAATGGGCAGTTCTATTCATAGCCCTATTAAGCATTTTTCAGAATAGCCCCTATCCAGAAACCTATCCTTACTCTGTAACTGTGCCCGTCTACAGTCAATGTCCGTACTGCACACTCTACGGATGCGCAGCATCTCCCCATATGGGATGCTGTTGATAAGATGGGCCGGATGGTGGCTAGTAGCATGCAGGACTGTATTCCCTGCCGTTACCTTTCTGTATAGTCTTGTTTCCATCTTATTGTTAGCAATGAAAATTTCTACATCAAGAAAACACATGTTGGTTCTACTCATCTGTGCTGAGAAGTTTAAATTCAAGTTGTTACAATTGATATCTTCCACAAATTTCTGAGCGCTGTCATCAGAACCTCTCCAGACCATGAATATATCGTCAATATATCTGTACCAGCATAAAACATGATTCAATAATATATCTTGATAGGAAATCCTTAGGACCTGTTCCTCCCAGAACCCCATATGTAGACAGGCATAACTGGGAGAAAAACAGGCCCCCATGGCTCACACCTCTAATCTGATTAAAAATCTGATTGTTAAACAAAAAGAAATTATTTTCAAGGCAAATCAAAATCATACTCAATAACATTTTGTTATGCTGGTACATAACAGTAGGTCTGGTATTTAAGTAGTGTTCTACAGCTTTGATGCCATCTCGATGGTTAATGCTCGTATACAAAGTTGTGACGTCTAAGGATATCAAAATACAGTTTTCCTCCCACCGCACATCACTCAGTTTCCTCAGAAAGTCTCCAGTGTCCTGGATAAAAGAGGGAGTTTTTGACATGGTTTTGCAAAAAGAAGTCCACATAGCGTGATGTGTTCTCCAATAGGCTACCACAAGCAGATATGATAGGCCTGCCAGGTGGTTTCAATTTGCATTTGTGAACTTTAGGGATAAAATATATGAATGGAATTTTAGGATGGTCAGGTTTTAAAATTTGAATTCCTCATTAGAGATCAAGTCCGCCGATTTCCAAGCTACCAGTTTGTTGTAAAATTCGTAGCGTGCTACAGTTACTGTTTGCATATCCTTTCTCTTATAACAGTCCCTATCGTTCAATTGGTTCAATGCCTCTTCCATATACATTTCATGTGGCCACAGCACAATGTTGCCCCCTTTGTCAGATTGCCGAACTATTATCTTTTTCTGTGCTTGGAGTTTTTCACCAGTTTGTTGTAAATGACATTCTGTTTGTTGTACTTTTTCATTGAATGTGTTACTTTAGAATAGAGTGTTTTTAACTCCAATGTCACTTTATCATTAACAAGATCTAAATTGTCTCTTAACATGTTTGGGCAAAAGGTAGATGGTGGCTTGTTTGCAGAGTGGTGGAGATAGGGGGGCGTGGCCTCCAAAGAAGTCTTAGCAATGCCACGGTGTGGGACTTACTGGAGGTAACAAGAGGGGTAGTTGGCCCCCAAGGACATCCTTGGGGGCCAACTACCCCTCCTATTACCTCCATTAAGTCCCACACAGCAGGATTGCTAAGTTCTCATAGCAGGCACGCCCCCTTTTCCCACCACTCGGCAAACACGCTCCCTGGCACACTCTTGGATGTGGATTGAAGTCCCCTTCGCTGCTGGGGGTCCTTAGGGGCTAACTAGCCTACCTCTTACCACCAGTAAGCCCCACACAGTGGGATTGCTGAGAGGTGGACACAGGCCATGCCCCCTTTCTCTACCACTCTGCAAACACACCTCCTGGCACGCTCTTGGTTGGGGGATGAAGTCCCCTTTCCTCAGGAGGGTCCCTGGGGGCTAACTAGCCCACCAGGTACCTCCAGTAAGCCCCACACAGCTGAATTGCTGAGAGTGGTCCGAGGCCACGCCCCCTTTTTATACCACTCTGCAAACACGCCTCCTGGTGCACTGCTGCTCGGGGGATGAAGTCCACTTGTGTCCTGAGATCCCCACACAAGAACATTGATGCATTTCATGAGGTTGTTGTCTATGAGCTGATGAAAATGTGGCAGAACAGCAATAATGATTTTGCCAAAAATGTAACCAAAGGAGAGCAGTTAACTCTTGAAACCCTTAGTAAAGCCACCTCATATGTTATTAAGCCAGTGGATAAGGGTTGAAATGTTTTCCTGTGGGATGTTAATAAATACAAACAGGAGTCCAAAAGGTAGCTGGAGCTCTCAGGTAGCTATGCAAGGTCCTCAGTGACAGCATACAAATACACCATCACACATTATCATGCATTGCAGTCCAACTGGCACAAGCAGGGTTTGCTAGATGTTGAAGAATTTCAATTTTTGTTGGTTAAAAAGCCCACTGCACCTTGTTTTTATTTGCTGGCAAAATTCCACAATATTGTACAGACCTACCAGGCAGACCCATCATATCGGTGAATAACAGTTTACTAGAAAACACTTCAGTCTATTTAGACTACTTGCTATGCCCTTATGTTCTGAGTTTACCAGCATATTGTAGAGATAGCATGGATTTAATAACTATAATTCAGAACATTCCCTGGAAACCAAGCTATATCCTGTTTACCATCTATGGGGCATATTGGGGCATATTTACAAGCCCCAATCACACTTGGAACGTCATTGTTAGAGACGTTCCTTTGTGATTTGGGCTTTTATTTAGGGTGCTAAATTTAGCGCCAGCACAGGAAGAAAGTCAGGGCTGCATCGTATTCTTGTAAATACCGTGCAGCCCTGCATTTCTGAAGTGGCGGAGTGCAGCGTTAAGCCAACAAGGCTAACGCTGCACCCTGTCACTTCTTTTGGAAATATTCCTTGTGTCTTTGTACACATGCATCAATCACGATTTGAGCATACAAGCCTACAGATAAATTGTTGGGGACAACGCTTTGTTTTATATGATCACACCATGATGCCTCTCAGCATGCTACAATTTTGCCATTGAAAAAAACTTTTTTCTCTTTGAAAATCAATGGCATAAGCAACTCACCGGGACAGTGATAGGAAGTTGCTTCTCTCTCAGCTATGACGGTATTTTCATCAGGTGATGGGAGGCAGAGCAAATCTGGACAGATGTGAATGAAAGGTGGACACAACATCTGACACTTTGGACACAATATATTGATTACCTTTTATTATTTGGGATGGTCCACAACAGTTTTCAATCTATTTTTGATTTGGATAGCAGACAATGATCTAAATCTTAAATTCACTTACAAGACACACAGGAAAACCATTGAATTTCAGATGTGCTGGTCACAGTGGAGGGAGAAACTATACACACTAGCCTTTTCAGGAAGAGCACTGCAGGCAACAGTATTTACACACCTGCAGTCACCACCCACCTAACCTTAAGTGGAGCTCCCTATGGGGAAATGCTTAGGGCTAAAATGAACAGTAGAACTCCTCAGGCTTTTGAGGCAGAGCAAATCAAAATGGTGAGAACATTCAAGTCTAGAGGTTAGCCTGGGAAAGTAATCCAGGCTTCCTGTGAGAAGGTTTCAGGTTTTAGCAAGGACAGCTTACTAATACCAAAATGCATAGAGAAAGGAGACAAAGAAGAAAGACTGATAACAACATTCAACAGTGAGTCTAACTCAGTTAGTCGGGTACTGAGGAAACACCGGCATTTGGTCAGGTCTGATCAAGTTATTGGGAATTTGGTTAAGCCCAACTCCCTAATAACCTATAGGATGTATATATTTTTTTATAATATTACATAAAAAACATTAAATTATAATATAAATGAAAATAATTAGTTTAATGATTTATATATATATATATATTCACTGAAAAACCATAGGTTTCAGGGACGTTATAGTTACAAATTAGCATTTAAAAAACCTTTGAAATTCACTGAAAAAACCATAGGTTTTAGGGACAGTTATAGTTAGTTGGACATTGCACTCGTACAAAACCCGTGAAATTCCCCGTTATAGTTAGTCCAGCTAACTATAACTCGCGCCCACGCAATGCACTGCTGATGACGTCACATATTACATCACTCATGACATGGTCAGTGACATCACTGATGACAACACTGATGACATCTCAAATGACATCACTGATGACATCACTGATGAAATCATCCAGTGACTGTGTGTTTCTGTAAAGTTTAAATATTTTTAATATATATAGGAAAAGACGTATTGAAGAATGAGTGGGTGTGTAAGTGTCTGTATGGATGATTTAGTAGGTGCGTAACTGACTCTATAAGTGAGTGATTTAACGTATCTTACTGAATGCATGGGTTAGTGACTAAACTGGGTGAATGTCTGTATCCGTCTGTCTGTTGCTGTGTAAGTGGCTGCATGTGTTTGTGAATAGCTACATGAGTGTCTATATGAGTTATTGAATGCTTGTCTGAGTATCTGTATGGGTGCCTGAGTGTTTGTGTGGGAGGGTGTGTGCAACTCTGTGCATAGATGTGTGAGTGGGTGATTCACTGGGTGGATGGTTTCAAGAGTGCAACTGTGATAGACTGTATGGGTGGGTAAGTGTGTGTAAGAGTGTGTTAGTGAGTGAATGTATGTCCCAGTGGTACATGTGTGAGTAACTACATATGTGAAAGGCAGTATATATGTGTGTTGGAGTATATAAATAGCTATGGCGAGAGTGAGTGATTGTGATAGTGGCTGTATGGATGAGTGTGTGCTTGTATCAGTGATTGTATAAGAGCGTAAGAATGTGCTACTATTTGTATGAGTAAGTGAGCTGGTGTGTGTATAACTGTATAGGTGAGTAAATGGTAGTGTGTTTAATTATTTGCATGACTGACTAGGTGTGTGAGTACCTCTATGGATGAGTGGCGGTGTTTGAGTGTCTATATAGGAGTATGAGTGCATATGATAGTCCTGTACTGAGTGACCGTAAGTATGAGTGACTGTACGGGTGAGTGAGTGGATGTGTGCGTAGACCTAAGAATCAGTGAGTGGGTATGTAGTTATTGGTGTTGGAGTGTCTATGGTTTTGCGAATGGCAGTCTGTAATTTAGAGTGGGTGTATCAAAGGTTATATTAGAGTGTGAGGAGGTGCATCAGATTATCACGTGGATGATGTCATCAGTGATGTCATTTGAGATGTCATCAGTGATGTCATCAGTGATGTCACTGACCATTTCATGAGTGATGTAATATGTGACGTCATCAGCAGTGCATTGTGGGCGCGTGAGTTATAGTTAGCTGGACTAACTATAACGGGGAATTTCACGGGTTTTGTACGAGTGCAATGTCCAACTAACTATAACTGTCCCTAAAACCTATGGTTTTTTCAGTGAATTTCAAAGGTTTTTAAATGCTAATTTGTAACTATAACGTCCCTGAAACCTATGGTTTTTTCAGTGAATTTCAAAGGTTTTTTAAATGCTAATTTGTAACTATAACATGTCTGAAACCTACAGTTTTTCAGTGAATTTCAAAGGTTTTGTAAATGACAATTTTTAAATGTATTGATTGTTATATACATTTTTTTCATACTGATTTCCAAATTTTTTAGAAACAATTTTTTTACATATTTTATTTTTTAAATTACATTGTAATTACATTATACATTACATTACAAAAAATACTTTCTCAGAATGAATTACTTTAGTTTAATTACTTTGCACATAGGCAATAGACTTTTAAGTACAGTAGTTACAGTTGTTGCAATGGGCAACACATTTTCAAACACAATGCAACATTCAGCTCAATGTGAATTTCTAGTTAAATGCAATTAGTTACTTTATGGATTACTTTTCTAACCACATTACTGGATCCTAGATTCAGTCCTGGGACATCTCCTGTAAACAGTTGAGTAAAAGCGTTTTGGTTACAGTCGTGATTTTAAGGAATATTATTGTACTTTAAAAGTTCACACTTAGAAACTTTTTCAGCAAGAATCACGCAATGTTATCCTATGGAAGGAAATTCAAGTTACTGGTTAAGTACGGTTAAAATTACTTTTGAGGACTCAGTACTGGGTCTGAAAGATGCAGCACTGAGGTCATCTCCTGATAACAGGTGAGTAGAATCGTAATTCGTATTTCGGCTGATTTTAGAGGAATATTTGTAAAGTTCGCAAAACTCCACACTTAGAAGAATTTCCAAGTGAAAACCAGTCAATGGATTAGCCTATGGAAGGAAATTCAAGTTACTGGTAAGTACGGTTAAAATTACTTTTGAGGATCAGTACTGGGCTGAAAGATGCAGCACTGAGGTCTCTCCTGATAACAGGTGAGTAAATCGGAATTCGTATTTCGGCTGATTTTAGAGGAATATTTTAAAGTTCCAAAACTCCACACTTAGAAGAATTTCCAAGTGAAACCAGTCAATGTTAGCCTATGAAGGAAATTCAAGTTACCGGTAAGTACGGTTAAAATTACTTTTGAGGATCAGTACTGGGCTGAAAGATGCAGCACTGAGGTCTCTCCTGATAACAGGTGAGTAAATCAGAATTCGTATTTCGGCTGATTTTAGAGGAATATTTGTATAGTTTCAAAACTCAACACTTAGAAGACTTTTCCAAGCAAAACGCAGGCAATGATATCCTATGGAAGGAAATTCAAGTTACTGGTAAGTACGGTTAAAATTACTTTTGAGGATCAGTACTGGGCTGAAAGATGCAGCACTGGGTTCTCTCCTGATAACAGGTGAGTAAATCGGAATTCGTATTTCGGCTGATTTTAGAGGAATATTTTAAAGTTCCAAAACTCCACACTTAGAAGAATTTCCAAGTGAAACCAGTCAATGTTAGCCTATGAAGGAAATTCAAGTTACCGGTAAGTACGGTTAAAATTACTTTTGAGGATCAGTACTGGGCTGAAAGATGCAGCACTGAGGTCTCTCCTGATAACAGGTGAGTAAATCGGAATTCGTATTTCGGCTGATTTTAGAGGAATATTTTAAAGTTCCAAAACTCCACACTTAGAAGAATTTCCAAGTGAAACCAGTCAATGTTAGCCTATGAAGGAAATTCAAGTTACCGGTAAGTACGGTTAAAATTACTTTTCAGGACCAGTACTGGGCTGAAAGATGCAGCACTGAGGTCTCTCCTGATAACAGGTGAGTAAATCAGAATTCGGATTTCGGCTGATTTTAGAGGAATATTTGTATGTTTCAAAAATCAACACTTAGAAACTTTTTCAGCAAAAAGCAGGCAATGATATCCTATGGAAGGAAATTCAAGTTACTGGTAAGTACGGTTAAAATTACTTTTGAGGATCAGTACTGGGCTGAAAGATGCAGCACTGAGGTCTCTCCTGATAACAGGTGAGTAAATCGGAATTCGTAGTTCGGCTGATTTTAGAGGAATATTTTAAAGTTCCAAAACTCCACACTTAGAAGAATTTCCAAGTGAAACCAGTCAATGTTAGCCTATGAAGGAAATTCAAGTTACCGGTAAGTACGGTTAAAATTACTTTTGAGGATCAGTACTGGGCTGAAAGAGGCAGCACTGAGGTCTCTCCTGATAACAGGTGAGTAAATCGGAATTCGTATTTCGGCTGATTTTAGAGGAATATTTTAAAGTTCCAAAACTCCACACTTAGAAGAATTTCCAAGTGAAACCAGTCAATGTTAGCCTATGAAGGAAATTCAAGTTACCGGTTGGTACGGTTAAAATTACTTTTCAGGACCAGTACTGGGCTGAAAGATGCAGCACTGAGGTCTCTCCTGATAACAGGTGAGTAAATCGGAATTCGTATTTCGGCTGATTTTAGAGGAATATTTTAAAGTTCCAAAACTCCACACACAGAAGAATTTCCAAGTGAAACTAGTCAATGTTAGCCTATGAAGGAAATTCAAGTTACCGGTAAGTACGGTTAAAATTACTTTTGAGGATCAGTACTGGGCTGAAAGATGCAGCACTGAGGTCTCTCCTGATAACAGGTGAGTAAATCGGAATTCGGATTTCGGCTGATTTTAGAGGAATATTTGTATGTTTCAAAAATCAACACTTAGAAACTTTTTCAGCAAAAAGCAGGCAATGATATCCTATGGAAGGAAATTCAAGTTACTGGTAAGTACAGTTAAAATTACTTTTGAGGATCAGTACTGGGCTGAAAGATGCAGCACTGAGGTCTCTCCTGATAACAGGTGAGTAAATCGGAATTCGTATTTCGGCTGATTTTAGAGGAATATTTTAAAGTTCCAAAACTCCACACTTAGAAGAATTTCCAAGTGAAACCAGTCAATGTTAGCCTATGAAAGGAAATTCAAGTTACTGGTAAGTACGGTTAAAATTACTTTTCAGGACCAGTACTGGGCTGAAAGATGCAGCACTGAGGTCTCTCCTGATAACAGGTGAGTAAATCGGAATTCGTATTTCGGCTGATTTTAGAGGAATATTTTAAAGTTCCAAAACTCCACACTTAGAAGAATTTCCAAGTGAAACCAGTCAATGTTAGCCTATGAAGGAAATTCAAGTTACCGGTAAGTACGGTTAAAATTACTTTTGAGGATCAGTACTGGGCTGAAAGATGCAGCACTGAGGTCTCTCCTGATAACAGGTGAGTAAATCAGAATTCGGATTTCGGCTGATTTTAGAGGAATATTTGTATGTTTCAAAAATCAACACTTAGAAACTTTTTCAGCAAAAAGCAGGCAATGATATCCTATGGAAGGAAATTCAAGTTACTGGTAAGTACGGTTAAAATTACTTTTGAGGATCAGTACTGGGCTAAAAGATGCAGCACTGGGTTCTCTCCTGATAACAGGTGAGTAAATCGGAATTCGTATTTCGGCTGATTTTAGAGGAATATTTTAAAGTTCCAAAACTCCACACTTAGAAGAATTTCCAAGTGAAACCAGTCAATGTTAGCCTATGAAGGAAATTCAAGTTACCGGTAAGTACGGTTAAAATTACTTTTGAGGATCAGTACTGGGCTGAAAGATGCAGCACTGAGGTCTCTCCTGATAACAGGTGAGTAAATCGGAATTCGTATTTCGGCTGATTTTAGAGGAATATTTTAAAGTTCCAAAACTCCACACTTAGAAGAATTTCCAAGTGAAACCAGTCAATGTTAGCCTATGAAGGAAATTCAAGTTACCGGTAAGTACGGTTAAAATTACTTTTCAGGACCAGTACTGGGCTGAAAGATGCAGCACTGAGGTCTCTCCTGATAACAGGTGAGTAAATCAGAATTCGGATTTCGGCTGATTTTAGAGGAATATTTGTATGTTTCAAAAATCAACACTTAGAAACTTTTTCAGCAAAAAGCAGGCAATGATATCCTATGGAAGGAAATTCAAGTTACTGGTAAGTACGGTTAAAATTACTTTTGAGGATCAGTACTGGGCTGAAAGATGCAGCACTGAGGTCTCTCCTGATAACAGGTGAGTAAATCGGAATTCGTAGTTCGGCTGATTTTAGAGGAATATTTTAAAGTTCCAAAACTCCACACTTAGAAGAATTTCCAAGTGAAACCAGTCAATGTTAGCCTATGAAGGAAATTCAAGTTACCGGTAAGTACGGTTAAAATTACTTTTGAGGATCAGTACTGGGCTGAAAGAGGCAGCACTGAGGTCTCTCCTGATAACAGGTGAGTAAATCGGAATTCGTATTTCGGCTGATTTTAGAGGAATATTTTAAAGTTCCAAAACTCCACACTTAGAAGAATTTCCAAGTGAAACCAGTCAATGTTAGCCTATGAAGGAAATTCAAGTTACCGGTTGGTACGGTTAAAATTACTTTTCAGGACCAGTACTGGGCTGAAAGATGCAGCACTGAGGTCTCTCCTGATAACAGGTGAGTAAATCGGAATTCGTATTTCGGCTGATTTTAGAGGAATATTTTAAAGTTCCAAAACTCCACACACAGAAGAATTTCCAAGTGAAACTAGTCAATGTTAGCCTATGAAAGGAAATTCAAGTTACTGGTAAGTACGGTTAAAATTACTTTTGAGGATCAGTACTGGGCTAAAAGATGCAGCACTGGGTTCTCTCCTGATAACAGGTGAGTAAATCGGAATTCGTATTTCGGCTGATTTTAGAGGAATATTTTAAAGTTCCAAAACTCCACACTTAGAAGAATTTCCAAGTGAAACCAGTCAATGTTAGCCTATGAAGGAAATTCAAGTTACCGGTAAGTACGGTTAAAATTACTTTTGAGGATCAGTACTGGGCTGAAAGATGCAGCACTGAGGTCTCTCCTGATAACAGGTGAGTAAATCGGAATTCGTATTTCGGCTGATTTTAGAGGAATATTTTAAAGTTCCAAAACTCCACACTTAGAAGAATTTCCAAGTGAAACCAGTCAATGTTAGCCTATGAAGGAAATTCAAGTTACCGGTAAGTACGGTTAAAATTACTTTTCAGGACCAGTACTGGGCTGAAAGATGCAGCACTGAGGTCTCTCCTGATAACAGGTGAGTAAATCAGAATTCGGATTTCGGCTGATTTTAGAGGAATATTTGTATGTTTCAAAAATCAACACTTAGAAACTTTTTCAGCAAAAAGCAGGCAATGATATCCTATGGAAGGAAATTCAAGTTACTGGTAAGTACGGTTAAAATTACTTTTGAGGATCAGTACTGGGCTGAAAGATGCAGCACTGAGGTCTCTCCTGATAACAGGTGAGTAAATCGGAATTCGTATTTCGGCTGATTTTAGAGGAATATTTTAAAGTTCCAAAACTCCACACTTAGAAGAATTTCCAAGTGAAACCAGTCAATGTTAGCCTATGAAGGAAATTCAAGTTACCGGTAAGTACGGTTAAAATTACTTTTGAGGATCAGTACTGGGCTGAAAGAGGCAGCACTGAGGTCTCTCCTGATAACAGGTGAGTAAATCGGAATTCGTATTTCGGCTGATTTTAGAGGAATATTTTAAAGTTCCAAAACTCCACACTTAGAAGAATTTCCAAGTGAAACCAGTCAATGTTAGCCTATGAAGGAAATTCAAGTTACCGGTTGAGTACGGTTAAAATTACTTTTCAGGACCAGTACTGGGCTGAAAGATGCAGCACTGAGGTCTCTCCTGATAACAGGTGAGTAAATCGGAATTCGTATTTCGGCTGATTTTAGAGGAATATTTTAAAGTTCCAAAACTCCACACACAGAAGAATTTCCAAGTGAAACTAGTCAATGTTAGCCTATGAAGGAAATTCAAGTTACCGGTAAGTACGGTTAAAATTACTTTTGAGGATCAGTACTGGGCTGAAAGATGCAGCACTGAGGTCTCTCCTGATAACAGGTGAGTAAATCGGAATTCGGATTTCGGCTGATTTTAGAGGAATATTTGTATGTTTCAAAATCAA
>CAWUFW010023472.1:0-75407 GCA_963921515.1 Calotriton arnoldi
GCTGTCCTGCCATGGCAAGTGTGGCCACTACCTGTGGGGGTCATGTTTGTTTTGCTGTGGTGTACACATGATACTCCAGGTGATGCCAGTGTCCATGTGGCATTACAGGGTCCCTGGGAATGTGCCTGTTGTTGAGCTGTGGTGCCTGGGGCACATCTGTCCTCACATGTCACTGTGGGGGGTGACTGTGACACAGCATCATGATATCCAATGGGCCAACCTGGGACAAATTGATGCCACCTGTAGGACCGTGTTGACAGATGTTGGCCATGTATGTACCATACATGTCGTTCGGTACTGCACACTTCATGTAGTTGTGCCTCATGATGATGTATGTTGGGATCTTGAGTGTGTTCAATGCCGCATATGTGGGGTGACTGACGATCTTGCTTACTTCTCCTCTGCACTGCAGGGCTCCTGCTGTCCATCGGCCATTCCCAGACCTGGCAACGATGGTGGAACGGGACAGCATCCGTCGGTACCGCTTCACCAGGCAGCTGATTGAGGATTTGGCAGTGCAGTTGTCCCCACATTTGCAGCCTGGCCGGCCGTATCCTACAGCGCTGACCCCCAAGGTGAAGGTGATGGCAGCCCTACACTTCTTTGCCACCGGTACCTTCCAACATACTGTGGCGTCTGCTGGTGGGATGTCACAGACCATGTTCAGCCGTGTGCTCCGCGATGTTTTGGCGGCAATGTTGCTCTTCCTGAACCGGTACATCTATTTCCCTAGACTGCGACGACTCACTGACGTGAAGAGTGACTTTTATGCCCTGGGGAGGATGCCGCATGTCATTGGCTCCATTGATGGGACACATGTGGCTTTGGTACCACCACAGGCCCAGGAGCAGGCCTACAGGAACCGCAAGCACTACCACTCGGTCAATGCACTGGTGGTGTGTCTTGCAGACATGACCATCACACACGTGTGTGCCCGTTTCCCTGGTTCAGCACACGATGCCTTTGTGATGAGGAGTAGTCGCATCCCCAGGTTGATGGCACAGATGCAGAACCAGCGTGCCTGGCTTGTCGGTGTGTACTGACTTTGTGCCATTGTGTGTGATCTGATCTGTAGTATTCCGCCCACTTTTCCAAGTCAGCTGATGTGCACTTGTCTGTCCGTAGGTGACTCGGGATACCCCAACATGCCGTGGTTGCTGACACCCCTCAGGAACCCTGTGACACCTGCCCAGATGCGCTACAATGAGGCACATGGTCGGACCAGGAGAGTGATTGAGCGGACCTTTGGTCTCCTGAAGAGCCGCTTCCGCTGCCTGGACAAGACCGGAGGGTCCCTCCCATATGCCCCTGCGAAAGTGTGCAAGATTATCATCGTCTGCTGCATGCTACACAACCTGGCAGTGCGGAAGGAGTTGCCTCTCATCCAGGATGACGATGACCAACATCCGCCACCTGTGGAGGATCCTGGCCTGGACCACGATGCCAGTGACGATGATGATGATGATGATGGTGATGGTGATGTCCGCACACAGCTCATCACCAACTTCTTTAGCTGAATGTGAGTATCCTGAGGTGTCATGTGAATGATGTGAGTTGGCATGATGTGTGGGTGGTGCTCTGGTGCTGTTGGAGTGTGTCCATGGGCTACTTGACAGGATGTGTGTTGCGATGTGTGGTGACAGGTGGGCTGTACTCCCCAACAGTGTTGACATGCTAACTTGGTTCTGGGTGGGTATCTTGTAACATGTATTGTGCATGAGTTTTGCTGATCTGTCCTGTACTGCATTGCTTTTGACTGTGTGTCATTTCTGTCCTTCACAGGGTACTTTCAGATTCGTTTGGTCAACTGTGTCCACCGACGACGTGATTGCACATCCAGGCTGGTAGCTGTTGTGTCCCTACAGGTGATGTGCGCCACACCCATGGACTTCCTTCCGTCTACAGTTGTTGACTGTGTGCCCGCTACCAGGTGGGGTTACCTTGCATCTGTAGTGGTTACGGCATGTTGCTACTGTGTAATAAACCTGTGCTTCACTTAGTGATGTGCGTTGTCTGTGGTCACACATTTGACTGCCATTTGCTTACTGCACCTGTGGGCTACTTGACTACAACTGGGAATGGGTGTGGTGTCTGTGCATTGCACCGTCTTCCCTGGCAACATCAGTGTAGGCAATGAGTCAGATGGCCTAGGTGTGTATGTGTTGTGTACCCCTGGTGGTGTGTCTCCCTCATATGTGTCACGTTGCCTGTACTCACATGCCTGTGTTGTCCTTGCTGTTGCAGTTCGCATACACAGTGTAATTTTGCAGTTCATCATCCCCATAACAGCACCCACGTTGGAATCACGACAGAGGCAAGTATGGTGTATTAGTGTGTTTATTGTGATACATCTGTGTTAATAGTGCATAGGATGGGTTGTGCTGTACATGAATCTTGCAATCCCAAGTTCCTAGGTGAATTGAAAGTCCAGGTAGACAGGATCCCCAGTATCGGGGCCACAGTTGTCTGACACATTGTTCCAACTTGTACTCCCCATGCAATGTGTGGGAGTAGTGTTGCCATCAACAGGGTGAACAGTCTGTGCACAAAGGCGAAAATCCAGAACAGGTTCAGGCTTCCTGGGAGTTGCGCTTGGCCATCAGCCTCTCACTTTCCCCTCCTCGGACGACCCCTCTTCTTGGGGGGGGCCCTCAAGTGCAGGCTGCTGCGGTGCAGGGGACTCTCCGCCAGAGTCCTCCTCCTCCCTGTGGCAGTTGCAGTTTGTTCTGTACCAGATGTTGTTGGCACACAGGGAGGTGTGGACTGGTTGCTGTTCATCTGGCGGAGGCATTGTAAAATGTCCCTGTGCACCGCCGTCATCTCATGTAGTACATCCCACTTGGACTCCACGCGGGACATGTGGGAGTCCACACGTGACATGTGTGACTCCACGTGGGACATGTGGGAGTCCAAGCGGGCATGATGGGCAGCCTGCTGCTGTTTGATGTCTCTGAGGAGCCCCACTACCTGGCTGAGCTCTCCGGTGCTGGACTGGTACGCATCAGCTATGCGTACCAGTTGTGGGTCTTCATGCACACCAGCAACGTCTGCAAGCAGCGACCTCTGTCTCCCACCCCTCCCACCACCCCTGCTGACATGTGCAGTGTGTGCAGTTGCACGCACAGATGACCCTGGTCCACCTTGGGGGTTGGTGGTGGTGGTGGTGTCCATGGCCCCAGGTTGGTCCAGGGTCACTGCGCTGGTGTTGCTCCTTATTCCGTCCATGTCGGCAGGGATGGTATTCGTGGTGACAGTCGTTGGAGGGGTGGGTGCAGGGGTGCAGCTGGTGGACCTGCTGGTGCTGCAGCTGGTGGTCCTGCTGGTGCAGCATGTTGACTTGCACCGGATGTGCCAGGTTGTTCATCGTCCGAGGAGGACAGAGGCTGTACGACGCCAGTGAGCTCGGCATCCTCTTGAGCCTGGGACTGGGACTCCTCAGCGTCTGCTGCTGTGTCCCTATCATCACCTGTTTTTGGGAGACACAAACAATGTATGTCATGTTTCTGCAGGCATCAGTGGTTGACACACCTGACAGTTGTGACTGTGCCTCGGGGTGCGGGCCTGTACATTGTATTGTCCTAAGTCGTCACAGTCAGGGGTTGATATTGGTGTGGCACATTGTCCTGCATTATTTGGGCATTTCTATGTATTCTCTGGGGTGTGAACATGGTCTGCATTGATTGTGTTTGGTTGACAGCCAGACCTCCTTCCCACCCACCCACCCAGCCAGTCAGTTATCCCACCATGGAACGTGCTTGCATTGCAGGGAGTGTAAGTTGTCTCTCAGGATGTCAGTCAGTGGTGTCCTGCTGTTTGTTGGTGCACAGTTGGCAGCAGGGCCTTGTGCTCCCCACAGCAGTAGCCAGTGTCAGCCATCTTGTGAGTCCTTCTCCACTCCCTGTGATGTGAGCATGGTTCAGGGCGGTGTTGATGGGACAGTTGTGAGGGTGAGCTATGTCTGTGACTACGACTCCCATCATGCCATTGCCTCCACCCCACTTGCCAGCATTCCCATACTTACTTGCTTTTGTGTGGAGTTCAGTGGGTGTGGGTGTGAGGGCAATGGCAAGATGGCTGACAGTGGTGTCCTGCTGTTGGTTGGTGTGCAGTACCCAGCATGCCCTTGTGCTCCCCACGACACAGCAACAGTGTCAGTCATCTTTGATGGGCCTTTCCACTCTCTGTGGGATGTGCATGCGTGAGTGTGAGCTTGCTGGGCCATGTGGTGGGGGATGTAGGGCTGTGACTACGACTCCCATCATGCTATTGCCTCCACCCCCCTTCCCAGCATGCCCATGCTTCCTTCCTTTTGACTCTGCTTCCCTGTGGGGTGGGCTGGCTGTGCTGACAGGATGGCTGGGAGTGTTGTCCTGGCAGTTGTTTGGCTAAGAGTCCCAAGAGTGTCCCTGTGCTTCACACAACATAACCCAGGGTGGTGGTGCTTTGTGGGATCTTGTGTTAGGATGGAGGGCATTGCATTCTACCAGGTGGGTACTGTGGAGTTTGTGTTGGGGGGGGGTGAGGGGAGGTGCTGGTGACTATAGTCAGTGCTGCAAGTCCCCCTTCCCACCCAGCCAGCCAGATATCCCACCATGGAACGTGCTTGCATTGCAGGGAGTGTAAGTTGTCTCTCAGGATGTCAGTCAGTGGTGTCCTGCTGTTTGTTGGTGCACAGTTGGCAGCAGGGCCTTGTGCTCCCCACAGCAGTAGCCAGTGTCAGCCATCTTGTGAGTCCTTCTCCACTCCCTGTGATGTGAGCATGGTTCAGGGTGGTGTTGATGGGACAGTTGTGAGGGTGAGCTATGTCTGTGACTACGACTCCCATCATGCCATTGCCTCCACCCCACTTGCCAGCATTCCCATACTTACTTGCTTTTGTGTGGAGTTCAGTGGGTGTGGGTGTGAGGGCAATGGCAAGATGGCTGACAGTGGTGTCCTGCTGTTGGTTGGTGTGCAGTACCCAGCATGCCCTTGTGCTCCCCACGACACAGCAACAGTGTCAGTCATCTTTGATGGGCCTTTCCACTCTCTGTGGGATGTGCATGCGTGAGTGTGAGCTTGCTGGGCCATGTGGTGGGGGATGTAGGGCTGTGACTACGACTCCCATCATGCTATTGCCTCCACCCCCTTCCCAGCATGCCCATGCTTCCTTCCTTTTGACTCTGCTTCCCTGTGGGGTGGGCTGGCTGTGCTGACAGGATGGCTGGGAGTGTTGTCCTGGCAGTTGTTTGGCTAAGAGTCCCAAGAGTGTCCCTGTGCTTCACACAACATAACCCAGGGTGGTGGTGCTTTGTGGGATCTTGTGTTAGGATGGAGGGCATTGCATTCTACCAGGTGGGTACTGTGGAGTTTGTGTTGGGGGGGGTGAGGGCAGGTGCTGGTGACTATAGTCAGTGCTGCTAGTCCCCCTTCCCACCCAGCCAGCCAGATATCCCACCATGGAACGTGCTTGCATTGCAGGGAGTGTAAGTTGTCTCTCAGGATGTCAGTCAGTGGTGTCCTGCTGTTTGTTGGTGCACAGTTGGCAGCAGGGCCTTGTGCTCCCCACAGCAGTAGCCAGTGTCAGCCATCTTGTGAGTCCTTCTCCACTCCCTGTGATGTGAGCATGGTTCAGGGTGGTGTTGATGGGACAGTTGTGGGGGGGCAATATGTGTGACTGCGACTCCCATGATGCTATTGGCTACACTGACTTGGCCAGCATACACAGAATTCCTACCTTTGAGTGGTCTTCACTGTGTGTTGGTGTTGTTGTGGTGGCTACATGTGTGGATGTGTGTGTTAGTTCTATTTGTGCCACTGCCTAGCTGTAGTTGTGGTTGTGTTTGTACATGTGTTGGCACAGTTGGATGTGACTTTTTTGATGGCATGTGTTGTGTTTATCTGACTGACATACACATGTTGGGATGATTCTGTTCTAGTTGCTGTGTAATTGCTATGAGTGCATGGTTTGACTCTCCCCTTGACAGTGATGTGTGTGTTTTGTGGCAGTTTATTGTGTACATTTGTTGTGTACTCACCAGGCTCTGGGATGTCCTCTAGTCCATATACGCTCACTGGCGGAAGGATGGCCCGCACCTTCTCCTCCCATGGCCTGAGGTATATTGGCTTGGCAGGAGGGCCACTGCCGGTGTGTTGGCTGTTGATGTAGTCTTTCTTGAGCATGTCCCGTACCCTCCTGCGCACGTCATACCACCTGTTCTGGATGTCCGTCTTTGTGCGCCGACATGGTGATTGGGCATTCACCCTGTTGATGATCCTCTCCCACATCTTGGTTTTCTGCGACATGGGGGTCTGTTGGACCAGAGTGCCAAACAGCTGTGGCTCCACCCTGAGGATCTCGTCTACCATGACTTCCAATTCACTATCTAGGAACTTGGGATTCTTCTTGGGGGCATGGTGATGGGTGGTGATGGTGGGTGATGTGTGTGTTGGTGTGCAGGTGAGGGTGTGTGGGTGTGTGTTGTGCTGGGTGTATGTGAGGTAGGTATTTGTTGGTGTGTTGATGGTGTGTGTCTTGTGTGAGGGATGAGCTGTGGGTGTGTGGTTGCTTTCTCTTGGGTGCTGGCAGTGAAATGGCATTTGCAAAGGCTCATGGTAGTGATTTGTGTCCTTTATATAGGTGGAGTTGTGGGTGTGTCTTTGTTCTCTGTCCCCACCCCCCAGTATTTATTGGCTTGGTAATTGCTTGTTTGGCCTTTTTTTGGTTGATTTTTCCTTTGTGCTGTTTGTGTATGTTGGAAACGTTCTTGTGACCGAGTCGGACCCTGCATTGGTCTCGTACGGTGTTTTCCGTTTCGTTCACGCTGTGTTTGTGCAGTTTTCTATGCTGCGTACGCGTCGGTCGCGGTGTATTGTGTTGCTTCGGCTCGGTTTTGTATGCGTGTCGGTCGTACGGCTTGTCCTCCGTCCGACTCGGTCGTGTTTTTCGCGCCTTGCATCGTACTTTGCGGTTTGGAGTTGGCGGGTACGATTCGGTCGGATTTGTTCCGGGTGCGTGTCGGTCGGTTGGATTTGCGTGTTTTTCCGGCCGGATTGCTATTTTCCGAGCGGCTCGGTCGGTCGGCTTGGTTTCCTAACGTGTCGGTCGGATTTATCGCGGCTTGCATCGTACTTGGCGTGTCGGGCGCCACTGGTACGTGTCGGTCGGTAATTTTTCCGGCTCCGTGTCGGTCGGTGCTTTTTCCGGCCCGAATCGGAATCGACCCCTAAGTCTTCTTCCCCTGTCTCCTTGGAGCTGCTGTTGGAAGAGATACGGGCCCTCCGGCCCTTCATGGAAGAAACAAACACCAAGTTGCAGTTTCTCACTGATAACTGGTCCCAGATGGATGAAAGACTCACGGCAGTCGAACACAGTGTGTCTTCTTTTAGGACCATTGATACTAAAGTCAATACACTTCAATCCCAGGTTTCCACACTCCAAAAACAGGTTGAAGACCTTGAGAATCGCAATAGGAGGAATAACCTACGTATTTATGGCTTACCAGAAGGAACTGAGGGCTCGGACCCTCTCCTCTTCTTCAAGTCCTTTCTTCCTAAGCTACTTCATATGTCAGAGGATACTGCACTTAATATCCAGCGTGCTCACAGGCTTGGCCGTCAAATATCGAGCGTATCGACCACACGAAGATCGAGAGGGGTCATACTATACTTCCTCGAATACACAGACTTACTAAAGGTCCTTGCAGCTGTCACGACAATGCAACGTGTTGTGTGTTCTGGTTCAACTCTATTCTTTTCACAAGATTACGCCAAAGCCGCAGCAAATAGACATAAAGAGTTTCTCAACACGAGACCTGATCTTCGTTCTTTAGGTGCCTGTTACGAACTTTTCCATCCCTGCCTCTTTAATGTCACCTACAAGAACAGAACGACAACTTACGAGGATCCGGTCAGATTGCAGAGCTTCATAAACTCTTGCAAAACAGAGGCCATGGATCTTTCAGAAGCCTCATCATCTCACACCATTTAGTGTCGTTAGTTGTTATTTTGGAACTAAATTCCGTGATTGTTCAGTTTAATGTTGTGCTATGATGAATTTTAGCATGCTTTAGATTTGCTTTTAGCATATTTCCGCTTAGATTCTTTATAACAATTTTCTTTATCTTCTCCCTTTACAGATTTGTTGATGTTTGTTTCCCGCCGTTGTCTCGTCATATGTGGTGCGGTCCTTCCCTCGCCCTCCTTTCCGTTAAATTTGGACATGCCACTTGTTCCATGTGGTTTCACCCCCCCTCATTCCTTTTTGATATTTTTAGGTATGTCTTTCTTCCCATATCCTTACCTCTTTTTTTCCCTTGTCTTCTCTACCCCTTTCTATCTATCTTTTTCAAGTTCTTCTACTAATCTTTTACTTTATTTCTCATCTTTTCATCTAACTAATCTTTTCTATCCATTTCAGATACTCTTTTTCTTCTTTTTTACAATATTCAGCGTTACACTTGTCCTTCATATTTACATAATGTGTTTTTTTCTGTATCAAATATATAAAATGTCTGGTTTATCTCAAGTAGTTCTTCCATTAGTTAATCTATGTCATTGAATATTGTCTCTTGGAATATTCGAGGTTTGAATTCACCAATTAAGAGGCAATGTGTTTTAACACACCTATCTAAGTTAAAGGTAGATATAGCAATGATTCAGGAGTCACATATTACAGAGTCTGAATCTCTAAAATTAAAGAGAGATTGGGTTAAGAATGTTTTCTTCTCTCCAGGTGATGGTAAACGCAATGGTGTTATTACGCTGTGCCATAAATCTCTACATGTTAAACTTGTATTTCAAGAAAATGATGATGTAGTTTGTTGGTTATTTACAGATTTGTTGATTGGGAAGGTTCCACTCTCTTTATTTAACATTTATGCACCAACTACAGGTGATTTGCTTTTTTGCTCTCACCTTGCAAAAAAGTTGATACAATGTTCTCAAGACAATGTCATTCTGGCTGAAGATTGTAATCAAATCATAGACCCTTTTATTGATAGTAATTCCTTAACTTCCTTTTTTTTCATCTAAAGCTCACAAATCGGGGCGTGGCCAAGATGGCGAGCTGATCAGTCGCTTGTCCCGGAGGCTCCCTGCTCCCGGCCCACTCGCTCGGCTGATTCTTAGCGTTGAGCCCCTAAAACGACGCTAAACACGACGGAAAGGGGCCGAGGAGTGCAGCGGCAGTCTCTAAAAGCGTGGACCAAGAGGGTTTGTGCCCGCTTGAAAGCCGGAGAGATAGCGGAGTGCAGGCTGAGGCAGTGAGAGAAAATGGCGCCCAGGCCGGAGGACCGTTAGAGCAGCGCCTCCGGAGCTATCAGGAGGGGCTCCAAGCAGCACAGAATCGGTTTCCCACACTCGGAGACGGGCCGGGAGTGCCCAGAGAAATGGTGGAGCCGGGTGCGCAGCTCCGGGAGACCGACCACCCGAAGGCGGTACACCACAACCAAGAGCAGAAGGGGACCGCCCGGGCCGGGCTGAGCCCGTCACCGATGCCGAGGCAGACCGGAGCGTACCCCCGATCGGAGCCAGGGCCGAGCTCCCAACGCGGCAGAAAAGGTGAGGCACGAGCAGGGGTGGCAAGCAGAAACTCCTGCAAGGACTGGTGCCCCCGAGGGGCCTGGAGTGGCTGGGAGGCGCCGAATGCAAAAGGCACCTCGGCCTCTGTATCAGTGAGCTAGCCGCTGACGCCACCAATAGAAGAATTTCGGAGGGAAGAGGGAAGACACCCGCGACCACCACTGCCGGGAGGGAGCACCCCATCCAGAGAGACACTTGAAGGGCTAGACGCTGTGGGGGTCGCGTGCCTGAGAGCAACAGGGAGGACATCCAGAAGCTCCCAGATACCAATAGAGCGCCGACGCCAGTGGAGCAGAGAGAGGCCCAGAGGCAGCGTCCGCCGAAAGAAGGGAAAAGGGCCTGGGGGGCAAAGGTGCAATCGAGGTGGTGCGGAGGGCTCAAAGACACCGCCCCAGAACAGCTAGGGGCCTATGCTGGGCCTACACTGGAGACACCAAACAACGGGAAGTGAGACAGGACTAGGGCAACTACGCCACAGCTAGGCCTGGGGCGCGAAGACCGACATTGGCAATACCAGAAGCAAGGGCCAGGCGAGTACCTGACGCAACAGCGGGGGGGAGGACGGGCTCTCCTCCGATCAGGGCCCTAACTTCCCGCACCGCAGTAGTGGAGAGAAGCTCCGGGGGGGCCCTGGAGTTCTTCCCCGCAAATAGCATAGTGAAGACACAACAGATCCCGGTTGGGAGAGAGGAGAAGCTCCGAACAGTGGGAGTCGGTGGCGGAGCTGTGAATCGGCGGGGTCCAACCAGAGAGTGACGCCTGGGGGCTTGGCGAGGCGTTGGGGGGCCTACATTCGGCCAGGATACTCGGCTGGCGGAGAGGAAAGGAGCTGGCTGTGAACGGTTGCCAAAGGGGCCACGCGGAGAAGGCGACACGTCACCAGACGGTGGGGGGACCCCCCTGCCCCCCTCCTAGAAGCCGACCGGGCCCTCGGGGCGGCACGAGCGGCGCAACCACCGACAGGCCCAGCAATGTCCTCGATGAGGAAGAGAGGGGAGCGCTCCCTGAAGGAGATGCTAATCAGAGGACCCATACCCGTGGACAAAGGCAACAGAACGTCTCCAACCCAGAAAACCCAGACGGACTCAGAGGACGGGGAGGTTCCAATCACCCGCTCCTTTTTGGAGTCGCTTTTTAACGTCCTCCGAGAAGACTTCCAGACACTCAAGAGTGAAGTGGAAAGTGAGGTACGAGAGATTCGCCGTGATGTGGACGCAGTCGGGGAGAGAGTAGCAGTGATTGAAGAACATGAAATAACTAAAGGAGAAGAGATTGAACAACTCCAACAGGAGGTGATTCGCCTAAGAGATCAACAAATGGACCTGCAGGCCCACGCCGAGGACCTCGAAAACCGCTCACAAAGAAACAACATTTGCGTCAGGGGGGTCCCATCGAAAACGGAAGGAGCAGATGTGAACCAATACCTCCAGGGCGTGGTTCGGGACATACTAGGTGAGGCACAGGACTTTCCAATCCACATTGACAGAGCACACCGAGTCGGGCTGGCGAGACGGGCCCCTGCTCCTCTGCCCGACATTCTTGCCTTTCTACCGGACTTCCCTCTCAAAGAACGAATACTGCGGGAGGCTAGGTCAAAACAACCTCTACACTATCAAGGACAAGCCATTGCCCTATACCAAGACCTTGCCACTATTACCTTGCAAAAGAGGAGGGATTTTAGGGAAGTGACTACCCATCTGAGAGCACAAGGAGTGGCGTACTCATGGGGCCATCCATTTTGCCTGATTTTTAAACTGAACGGCAGGCTACACCAGCTCCGATCCCTCCGAGAAGCCTGTAAGATTCTCGGTCTGGAACAGCGAACCCTGGAAGAGTCACCCAATCACACGCGAAGTTGGACAAGAAACGAATGGCAGACAGTGGGCAGCAAAAGATTGCCCAGTCCAGAACTACGCCCAAGCTCCGACACAATGGCGCAAGAACGGCTGCTGGCACTTGAAACGGTGCAGAAAGAAACCGCTCCAACGATCCAACCATGACGCCACTAAAGGGACTGCTCAGCATTGGTTTGGCAATGGCCGGGGGGGGGGTCGGGGGAGGGGGGCCCGGGACAACTGGACCACACACTAACCCCGATTTCGTGTTCACCACATGCCCACGTTTCTAAACAATGGGCAATGGACAATAATGGGACTTTGGGGTTGCCAAGTTGGGGTTAGGGAGGATGGGGGTTCTGGTTGGGAAGAGAGGGGGCAGAGGATCTTCGAAGCCGCGTTGGGGAGCGGGGGGGACTGGGAAGAGGGAGGGGGGAACCGGTGTGCTTGGGTATCGAGAGCCTACGAGAGGGAGCAGAGGTCAGAAGGGGTTGTTCTCCACCATGCGAGGCAGGGCAGTCTACCCATGACACAAGCACAAACACCACTTGTAAACCCAACATGACACAACATGTTCTCCAGGTGTTAACCCTTAACGTGAAGGGTCTGAATAACCCCGTCAAAAGGCTAGCTATCATATCTTACCTGGAGCACTCGGGGGCAGACGTGTGCCTCTTACAGGAAACCCATCTCCTCTCTAAGGATTGGCACAGAATGAGGTCCCGCGCCTTTCCCCAACAATTTTACTCCTCAACCACAGATAAAAAAGCAGGGGTGGCCATATTGCTCGCTAAGAAGTTCCGGGGCAAAGTGGGCGACAAGGTAGCAGAAATTAAGGGCAGGTTGTTGGCATACAGGCTCTGGGTGGGGGGGGCTGCCATAGTGGTGGGGTCCATCTACACCCCCAATGGAGGACAAGAAAAGTTCAATAAGGGAGCCATATCAGAGGTTCTTAGTCCCCAAGACAGGAAGATATTGGTGGGAGGTGACCTCAACCTGGTCATGGACTCAGAGAAGGATCGATCCGGGCAACGCTATGGCCAAACAGGAGCCCTGTCAATGGAAGGGAGGGAATGGCTGGCTCAAAGGGGGCTGGTAGACATATGGAGGGAGGCCCACACCCACAGCAAGCAGTACACTTATTACTCAAGCGCCCACCACACATATGCCAGACTGGACCATTTCATAGGGTCGGCGGAAATCAATGCCCTAGTGGATACAGTGGACATTACCCCAGCGGCACTCTCAGAGCATGACGCAGTGATAGTGACACTAGAGGTGCCCCCGACTCACGGACCAAGGGGGAGGTGGAGACTAAGGGAGACTTTTCTGTTGCGCAAAGAAATATCCCAGCAGGTGCACAAATGTATCACTGACTACCTCGAGACAAACGATACACCGGAGACGTCTCTAACAGCGGTATGGGGGGCCCTCAATGCGGTCGTGCGGGGGGAACTGATAGCCATCTCCGCGGCGGAGGTACGGGACCGGAAAGAAAAGAGAGAACAGCTTACGGCCCAGGTGGTGGAGCTGGAATGAGTACACAGCCGGACAGGTGCCCCTAGAATATGGCGCAAACTGAAAGCAGCCATGGACCTTGACAGGGCGGAATATGCGGCTCTGCGGCTCAAACACTCATACTACATAGGGGGAGATAAAACGGGACGTCTCCTAGCCAGCAAACTGAGAGCCCATGCCCAGAGGTCCAGGATAGCTGCCCTTCAGAATTCCAGGGGGGAGATGGTGGAACTAGACGATCAGATAGCTGACACCCTCAGAGAATTCTTCGCTTCCTTGTACAGCAAAGATCCACGAATACAATCAAATGGAGAGACATATCTTCAAAGCGCCGCTACCACGGCCTTAAACACCGCGGGAGCAGACGCGTTAGATGCGCCGATTCGAATCGAAGAAGTGATAGGTGCTATCTCTCGACTCAAGCCACTGAAAGCCCCAGGGCCAGATGGCTTCTCGGCGGGGTTTTATAAAACGTTCTGTCCACTCATCGCCCTGATACTAACCCGCCTTTTTAACTCGTTCCAGGGCCCTGGATCCATTCCTGCAGATATGCTGGCGGCAGACATAGTTGTCCTCCCCAAGCCCGGAAAAGACGCCACCCAGTGCGGCTCATACCGGCCGATCTCCTTACTCAATTTGGACCTCAAACTGTTCACAGGGGTTCTTGCAGCCAGACTTGGCCCACGCATGCCTGGCATCATTGAACCCGACCAATCTGGTTTTATCCCCAATAGACAATGCAGCGACAACACCAAACAAATTCTGCACATAATTGATAAAGTCCACCACAACAACATGGATGCCCTTTTACTGTCAATAGACGCTGAAAAGGCATTCGATAGGGTCGATTGGGGTTTTATGGACAAGACACTGGTGCACTTCGGCCTGGGTGAGCGATTTAGGGCATGGGTAACAAGCTGCTATGACAAACCCACAGCCACGATCCGGGTCAACGGAACGAGCTCCCAGCCCTTTGACATTCTAAGGGGTACGAGGCAAGGATGTCCGCTGTCGCCCCTTCTATTTGCGCTATATGTTGAACCCCTAGCACAACGGATAAGAGACAACCCCGATATCCTCGGCATCCCCTTTGGAGGGGAGAAACATCCAATCAGCTTATATGCTGACGATATCCTGGCAGCCCTAGAGACTCCCAAGTGCTCTGTCCCGGCTTTCCTTCGGGAACTGCACACTTTTGGTGAAGTTTCCGGTTTTAAAATCAATGTGGGAAAATTCATGATGTTGCCGATCGGTCTCAATGAGAATGCAATTAGGGTAGCACACAGAGAGTTTGCGGAGCTCCAACTTCGGGACAAGATCCCATACTTGGGGATAGTTCTGACCCCTTCCACAGGACAAACAATCTCCCTCAACTACTCCAACCTCCTCTCAAGGGTCCAGGGGGATCTGCGTAGATGGCAGAAGCAACCCATGTCGCTCCTAGGCCATATCGCTGCAGTCAAAATGTCTATCTTGCCTCAAGTGCTTTACTTCTTCCAGACCATCCCAGCCTGGCCTCCCAAAGGCATCATTCATAAACTACAAAGTGTGGTGCAACATTTCGTCTGGGCCGGGAAGAGGCCGCGGATGAACAAAGAACTAGCTCACCGTCCTCCGGACGAAGGAGGGCTGGGAATCCCCAATCTACTGGACTACTTCCGGACGTCGCAACTCAGATACCTGGTAGAATGGAACAGACCGGAATCAGAAAAAAGGTGGCTCTTCCAAGATAGGGCGCTGGCACAGCTAGCCCTCTGGAAAGTACCATTTCTCAAACGCCCAGACAGGCCCCAGAACCTTTCACTCTCCCCATTCACACTCACTGTGATGCAAGTGTGGGACACAGTGGCGACGAAACGTGGACTTACTTCCTTTCCCTCGCCATTAACTCCCATATTCGATAACCCGGAATTCCCACCGGGGCTCGAAGAGCGAGCGTTCCCGCAATGGAGGGCGTCAACTTGCAGGTCAGCCGGGCACTTATTTGACCTGGAGGGGTTCCTACAGTTCTCAGAGATATCGCAGGCCTACGACGTCCAAAAACCGCAGAGATTCCAATATTTTCAAATTCGACACTGGTTATTACATCCAGACGTGCGCCCGAAGGTCGGCAGAAAACTGACGGCTTACGAGAAATGGCTCATAACCAAAACATCAGACAAAGGGATGATCTCTGAACTCTACGGGTTGATACGCCTCCCGGCTCGTCCGGGACCCTCAGCTGGACAGAGGAGATGGGCGCGGGAGCTCGGTAGAGAGTTGACCGGAAAAGAATGGTGGGACATCTACTTTCGGGCAAACCACACAGCTAGGAACACAGCAGGCAGGGAAGCAGCGGTCAAGGTAGTAACATATTGGTATTTGACACCGGCCAGACTGCATAAGGGAAACCCCGATCGTAGCCCTACATGTTGGAGAGGATGTGACGAAGAGGGCACACTGACTCACCTGTTATGGGACTGTAAGGAAGTGACTGGATACTGGACGGCAGTCCTAGACGATATAGACAAACAATTTGACACAGAAGTCCCACGCTTCCCGGCCTACACAATACTGGGGCTACCCAACCCGATCACGTTCCCACTGAAGTCAGTTAGGGGAAAGCAGATGGGCTTGGCCATGGGAGCGGCGGTGCAACACATTCTCTCCTTATGGGGCGCACGGAATAGACCTACTCATACGGGGTGGCTACACAAACTGTGGTTCACATTAGGCATGGAGAGAATCCAAGCTAGCCTTGCACAATCCACAGACGCGTTTGCTACCACATGGCGGCCCTTATTATCCCTACTAGTGGGGGAATTTAACGAAATCACCTGCCCGAAGTACCTTTGCCTATTGCGACTAACAGATACCCTACAACCTGAGGCAGTTTCCTGAGGCACGGCGCACATGGGCTCTATAAGCACCGACCCACCAGAGACCCGCCATAGCACACCGGTTCAGGGAGGGGGGAGTTGGGATACAGGGATGGGGTGGTTGGGAGTTGTAAATTTTATTATCTATTGTATGTTGCACGGATAAGCTGGTCCTTTCGCAGGGACCGAAAATAGAATAACCTGATGTATGTAATGTGCCTTTTTACTCATTTGCAAACCAATAAAACAAAGTTAAACATAAAGCTCACAATTCCTTCTTACAAGCCTTCCAGCATAGACATTTGGTTGACGCATGGAGATTGTGTAATCCCACCCTGAGAGAATATACGTACTTTTCTCCAGCGCATCACACACAATCACGTATAGATCATATGTTTGTCTCCCACAACATCACTCAATCCATACAATTTGCAGAAATTGGTTCCATACTGATATCTGATCATGCCCCTGTACTTATCTCATTAGACATACTAAATAAGCCTTCTGTTCCTAGACGTTGGCGATTTAACAATTCTCTGCTACTTGATTCTGGCTTTACCTCTGCTTTCTCCTCTTTCTTTGAAGATTATTTTCATTTTAATGAATCTGATACTCTTCCCTTTCATACAGTCTGGGATGCTTTTAAGGCTGTGTCTCGTGATTGTATTATCAATTATGTCTCCAAAAAATGACATACTGCCCGCAAAGCTGCCACAGACCTTTTTGCAAAGATAAAGAGATTGGAACATTCCTATTATGCTACTAAATCAAAGGATTGTTTAGCAGAACTCATAGCTGCCAAACTTAAATTCAACAAGGAATCTACTGAAAATGCCTCTCTTTATTTGCTCAAGTCCAGTGCAAAATTTTATGGTGGCCAAAATAAGTCTGGTAAATTACTAGCAAATTATCTTAAAGTCAAGAAAATAGATTTAACATTGAGTCAATAGTTGATGATCAACAATTACCTAAATACAAAGATTCGGAAATTTTACAAGAATTTTACCAGTTCTACAAATCCCTGTATACTCCAGAATCTTTACCCACCGATGAGTCTATCTCGAATTATCTTTCTTCCATTGAGAAATCTTTTGATACTCATTTGAATTTTGACTCTTTGGAACTTGATATTTCATTGAAAGAACTGCACACTGCACTACTCACGCTTAAAAAAGATAAGGCCCCAGGCCCAGACGGATTTACTGTTGAATTCTTTTTGTTCTTTTCTCAGCTACTCCTCCCCAAACTACACCAGCTTCTTATTTCTTTTTAACACGCAGGAACCTCCTCCGGCTCCTTCTTGCAAGCCTTGATTTGCCTCATACCCAAATAAGATAAAGATCCACGTTTCTGTAAAAATTATAGGCCAATTTCATTAGTAAATATTGATTGCAAAATGTTTTCAAAGTCCTTGGCTATAAGATTGGAATTATTTCTACCTGATCTTTTAGGCAAGGAACAATCTGGTTTTGTTAAAGGTCGCTTCCTGACAGACAATACACGCTTATTCTTTGACATACTTTCCAACGCCTCTCACACTTCTGAGTCTCTAGCTGCTATTGCTTTAGACGCAGAAAAGGCATTTGATAGAGTTTACTGGCCTTTTATTTTTTCAACGCTTAAATGGTTTGGTTTTGGTCCTAAAATTGTTAATTTAATTTCTCTATTATATTCAAATCCTAAGGCAGCTATTTCTGCAACTGGTCTTACCTCCTCATATTTTAACTTGAGAAGAGGTGTTAGACAAGGTTGTCCCTTATCCCCCTTTTTGCTCAATCTAGCTTTAGAACCTTTTTTATCTAGAATCCGCCAAAACTCATCTATTTTTGGATTTGCTTCTGAAAAGACGCATATTAAATTGGCAGCTTATGTGGATTACATTTTTCTATTTCTCTCGAAACTACAGTCCTCCCTTCCTTCTTTCATACATGAGGCAAATGCTTATTCTTCTATATCAGAATATAAACTTAACAATGATAAATGCGAAATTTTACCTATGACTAAATTCACTTTTAAGGATGAATTAAAAATAACCAATTTTAAATGGAACCCCCAACATATAAAATATCTGGGTATGTATTTCTCCACATCAATCAAATCGTCTATTTCCATAAATTTAGATAAATGTTCTTCAAAAACATCTAATCTGATAGACAAATGGCACCCTTTATAGCTTTCTTGGTGGGGGGAGATTAGATACGATTAAGATGATGTTATCCCCAATTGTTCTTTTTACTAGTTCTAATATTCCAGTTGCCTTACCTCCAATTTTTTTTTTTAAATTAACTCCTTATTATCAGCTTTTCTTTGGAATAACAAGAAGGCCCTTATGTCCCTATCAAGACTTATACGTCCAAAATTGGAAGGTGGTGTTAATTTTCCTGACTTTCTTACCTATCATAAAGCTTTCACATTACGTCAATCCTCTCATTGGTTATCGGAACCCTCACATGACTCCCCTCTTTGGGTCAATCTGGAACATTCATACCTCACCCCCTTCTCCTTTCAGGAATACTTGTCATTCACTCGTAAACCCCAAAATGATCTACTCCTATTGTCAAACACATGACTAAACTATTAGACACTCTTTTATTAGATAAATCTACTGTTACGGAGACGCTCCTACGATCCACCATATGGCACAACAACCGAATAACGGTTAAGGTTAAGCCCATCTACTGGAAGTCATGGAGACAGAGAGGTTTGCTATGGGTCAATCAACTTATTCAAAATGATACGATCATATCTTTCCTTCAGGCTAGATCTATTTTTAATTTCCCTCTTTCATTTTGTATTAACTACCAATTCCTTTACAACGCTCTAAATCTAGCTATTGATCAGTCTGGTCGCACTTCTATCTCGTCTCCTAAGACTACCAATATCACTCGTACCTTTCTGAGCTCATGCCCTAAAGCCTCCTCCATATATGCTTGCTTACATAAACTACAGACTTCTAGAGATTAAACTAAAGTGGAGACAGATTGGGAACATGACTTAGATGTAACCTGGTCCACTCACTTATGGAACAAAATTTGGAGAAAATCCTCCAGAGCAGCCAATACCATGCAGACTCTTTTCTTTATCTATAATAGATTACTTCTTTCCCCCATGTCTCTTCATAAAATGAATGCTGATATACCTAATACCTGCTGGTCATGTTCCTCTACAGATGCGGACTTAAAACATTTGTTGTTTACCTGTACTTATGTTAATGACTTCTGGAAATGCGTTTGGGAACAAATTACCCTCATATTTAGTTCTAATTAACCCTGGGCAAAGCACTACGCTACGCTCGCGTAGTTTGCGAAGTTTGCGCTACTTCGCACAACGCGAATTGCACGTAGCACAGTGCAAACACGCGTAGCGTAGCGTAGTGCAGCGGTCATTTTGCTTGCTCGCGGTCCTCAACGTCAAGTTGGCGACCGCGAGCAAGCAAAATGACATCCCGGCGAGACTTTTCCTTGTTCGCGATCAGCAACATCAAGTTGCCGATCGCGAGCGTGGAAAATAAACCTCCCGGCGAGATTCTCAATGCGGGGAGGTCAGGTTTCTCATTGCGAGTGGTCGCGTATGCTCGCGACCGCTCGCGATGAGAAACTACCAGTCCGCGTTGAGAAAGCTGCCGCTCGAGTAAAAATCGACTCGAGCGGCAGTAAAAGACAGCTCGCACTGTGCAAGATGCCGTTTTCAATGATTGCACAGTGCGGACAAGCATCCGGCACTGTGCAATCATTGCGAACAGCGCACTACGCAGTTAGCGTAGTGCTATGCGTAGCTCGCGTAGTGCAAACTGCACTTTGCGTAGCTTCGCGTAGTGCTACTTCGCGAACTACGCCCAGGCTTAGTTCTAATGTATCCTTCTCAGTCACCAACATTTTCTTGGGCTCTCTATCCGAAGAATGGTCTGATTGTCCCATAAATATGCAGATTTTAGATTTACTTTTGGGAGTAGCGTTTCAGCAAATTACTAGAAATTGGAAGAACCTGTCTGATCTTTCCTTCCAGGCTTGGTGGTATGCAGTTTGTCATAACCATAGATTGGACACACATTATGTATATCCAGTATCTCTTGCTGTGAGACGTCTATATTTATGGTCTCCAGTTACAAAGTTTTTTGATTTTCATGCTAAACTTTCTCATGCACGTGATGCTCTGGACCAAGAAGTTTCAAAACCTCCATGACATTCCGTTTTCTGTTTTTAGAATTGTTTATACATGTTTAATAGAAATGCATTGTTGTTGATCTGATAAGTGCCCAGACTTGTTTCATAACTTTATATCTTCCTCTCCCCCTTGTTTCCCTCTTTTTGACGCTGGAGATAAGAATGCAGATATAATCATATGTTGCATATCATACTGTATTTCTGCTCTTTATTGTATTTTATCTTTTTCTTTTTCTTTTTCTTAAATAAACTCTATTTTTTTAACTTAAAAAAATAAGATTTATAACTCCCAGTTGGACTCTGTACATGTGGCAATGTCTCTGTGAACAGTTTTGTAATTGTCTAAGTGTGTATGTAAGTGGCTGCATAGGTCTATCAGTGGATCTGCAAGTGCATACATCACTTTCTGAGTAGGTGTATGAGTGGGTGCATGAGTGTCTAAGTGTGTTTGAGAGTGGATGTGTCACTGTCTGAGTGGATGTCTGAGTGGGTGCATGAGTGTCTGAGTGGGGTCTATGAGTGGGTAAATGAGTGTCTGAGTGGGTCTGTTAGTGATTGCGTGAGTATCTGAGTAGGTCTCTAACTGGCTGCATGAGTGTCTGACTGGGTCTGTGAGTGTCTGTATGAGCCTCCCTGTATGTGAGTGAATGGGTGCATGACTGTCTGAGGGGGTCTGTGAATGGATGGATGAGTGTCTGAGTGGCCCTGTGACTGGGTGTGTTAGACTCTGAGTAGCTCTGTGAGTAGGTGCATGAGTGTGTACCCAAGTAATCGGCCAAAAACTCACCCATCGATCGCGCTGCAAAATGGCACCTGGGGCGTGACTGACTTGCCTCAAGGGTTAGCAGAGAGGGAGCGGCGTAGCCAGGATCGGGCTCCCAGAAGATAATGACGGAGGGACGGCGAGTGCCGAAACTGCCCCCTCTGTGTCCCCGGTGAGTACCGGCAATGGGGAAAAGCACTGCTGCAGCCAACAACACAGCGTGGCATGGAGATAGCCTGCTCTGGGCACACGAACGTGACTGCGGAGGCTGCTGCCTGTGGAGTGCACCCGATATCCCAAACCAGCGCGTCCCTGACTGGTTGTGACCCCTTACAGGAGAGCATCCCTACCTTCAGAGGCCGTAGCGCAGGGTAAGATGGCGGCTCCAGCTGAGCTCTCCTGCTGAAGTGCTCGCCACTGCGCTGGGACCTGCGGTCTTGGGCCGTCGGCTCACCTGATGTGCCCAGAGGTGCGGGGACTTATGAACGGTGAACTTGGTCCCCCTGATGAAGACTGGGGGCGAGACCATCCCGGACTGTGAAGTTCACGGAGAGATGCAAGATGGCGGCTCCCGCCGCAATATTCTGCTGAGGAGCCCACTGCTGCACCGGGACTTGGGGAGGATCGTGTTGCCTGCTGCCTAGTTGGAAGCCCCGGCAGCTTGCTTGGCCCGGGGGCCGCCTCCAGCCGCGATCTGACAGCGCCTGAAGCTACCGGCACCCGCGTCGAGGGACGTGCTCCCCTCACTGTGCCCTGGGTTGTGGAGTGGGATTTCCCGGCCGGGAGAAGACACAGGGGAGCCTGCCCCGGTGATAACACCGGACTCGGTGAGGAACGGGGGGGTTCCCCCCCTACAACACAGTCCACAGCCAATATACTCCCATCTGCCCGCTGGAGACTCCCCATCTCTGATGGGTGTCCTCCTTCTTGGCGACCTGTCGTTGCCCCTGGTGGGGCCCTGCATCTACTCCTAGCCCTCCTAGCAGTTGCTTTTCGAGGAGTTGCTATAGCCTCTTCATCAGGAGGGGCTGTGGAGCCGGTCAGCGGGGCTCCCATGAGGCCCTGGGAGGCGGCATGGTCTTGACAAGAGTGACCACGAATGCCCGTCTCATTATAGTACTGACCAGAGATGTGGACGGCGAGGGACTTCTAGAGTCAGACGATTAGCACAGCGCCCCTGGGGGATTGGCTGGGGTCCCCGGGCCATGTGAGGCCTGCATCCAAGATAGAACATCCCGGCCCCACCGTCTTAGGGGGAGATCTCTAGCGGAGGGTCCCAAAGGAGTGCAGGCTTTCCTTTATGGCCTTGTTTGAAACAGCCTGCCTGAACTGACTACCCTCTGAGGATTTTTGTATGAAACGGCCTGCCTGAACTGCCTTCCCACTGAGGATTTATAGACACTGATTACCTCCTTGGAGTTTGTTCTTTCGCATCTAGCCCACACATGTGACTGCTTAATTTGCCCTATCACCGCATAGTTGGAGATGCTTCAGAGTGACGGTCAAGTGATGTGTCTGGGAACTGACGGCGCAAAATGGCGGAGCGCGAATGGAGCCACCATTTTGTTGTTTCTTGTCCTCTCCCTCGGTCCGTCGGACTTCATCCTGCCGACCCTCAGACATTGCTCCTCGGCTGGACAGCCTTATCTCTTTCTCCCCCCCTAGGTCCCTGTCTCTCCTATAACCTATCTCATCTCCCTCCCCTCCCTCTCTCTACCCCCTTGGAGGTCTTATTTCTCCATTCACTCTGTGGATAAGTAACATACAATTGTTTTTATCCTAATCGTTGTGATAATAGAACCCTCAGTGAATTTACTATTTTGCCTAGTTAAAACTCTAACCACTAGTATATGTAGTAGTTCTTTGTACTTGATATCACCATTCTGTGATTCTGAGCTTTTTGCGTTTGCATTGATCTCCTGAGTGACTCTACAACGTATTCATTTCCTTTTCTGCTATCCGTATCTCTTCTTTGTGGGACTCTTCAACTCGCTGACTCCCTCCCTTTGTCCTCCCTGACCCTTGCCTTTCGTGGATCCTGTCTTTTTCTGGATCGCTAATTTATCCGGGTATTGTATGTGTTATCTTTCTGTAATTAATGCGATTTTCTTTTGCCGTTTGTTCCCCCTCTGTTGACCTGCCAGTTCTGACCCTCCTCCTAGCCCCCTGTCCCTTGTTGCCCTTTGACTAAGCACTCCTTCTCCCCTTGTTGGGGAAAGATCTAATATTCTTACTCTGGAGTCTCAGTGAACCCTCTGAGAGAGTCCACGCACAGCTGAGGCATGGTATGGCGCCCCTTACCAAAGCACTGCCTCTCCCCTTGTTGGGGAAGGATCAAGTAGGTAGACCTTGGAGACTTAGAGACCCCTCTGAGAGAGTCAACCGCGTAAAGCACCCTCCCCCCCCTCTTTTCATGCTCTCTCTCACCCTCCCCTACCGCTTTCCCTCTTTCATTCTTTGTCTACTTCCCCTGCTCCTTTCCCCTCCCCCCTTTATCTCTCCCCTTGCCTGCTACGCCCCCTAGCCCCCTGTCCCTTGTGCCCTTTAACTAAGCACTCCTTCTCCCCTTGTTGGGGAAAGATCCAACTACTTATACTCTGGAGTCTCAGTGATCCCTCTGAGAGAGTCCACAGCGCTAAGGGAGCCACTCACAGTTGAGGCATGGTATGGCGCCCCTTGCCAAAGCACTCCCTCTCCCCTTTTGGGGAAGGATCCAGGAGGTAGGCCTTGGAGTCTCAGAGACCCCTCTGAGAGAGTCCACTGTGTAAAGGGAGCCTCTCGCATCTGAGTTGGGGGAATGATATCACTTCCCCTGGGATCACAGCTTACTGGACTTTGGACGCAGCTTTTACTCGTCTACCGGTTTGTGCCCCCGTCACCCTCCCCCTCTTCTTTCATGCTGTGTCTCTCACCCTCCCCCTCCTCTTTCCCTCCTTCATTCGCTGTCTACTTCCCCTGCTCCTACCCCCTCCTCCCTGAATCGCTCCCCTTGCCTACTTTTTCCCTTACGCATATGCCCTTATTGTTTGTCTCGACCGAACATGTAACTATGTAGCTATGCTCTAGTAACTGTGTAACCTTTGTAACGATGTAACCTGCAACTATGGTCTGATACTCATGTAAAGCGCTCTAATACCTCCGGGTCTAGCCAGCGCTATATAAAACCTTTCAAATAAAATAAAAATTAAAAAAAGTGTGTGAGTGGGTCTGTGATTAGAGTGTGAGTGTCTGAGTGGGTCAGTAAGTGGGTGCATAAGAATATGAGTGGGTCTGTGAGTGGGTGTGTGAGTGTATGAGTGGGTCTGTGAGTGGGTGTGTGAGTATATGACTGGTTCTATGAGTAAGTGTGTGAGTGTCTGAGTTCATCTGTGAGTGGGTGTGTGAGTCTGTGAGTGGGTGCATGAGTGCCAGAAGGTATCTGTGAGTGGATGCAGGAGTGTTTATGTGGGACTCTAAATGGGTGCATGAGTCTCTGACTGGGTCTGTAAGTGGGTGTATGTGTCTGAGTGGGTCTATGAGTGGGTGTATTAAGTCTCTGAGTGAGTCTATGAGTTGGTGCATGAGTGTCTGAATGGGTCTGAGAGTAGATGCATGATTGTCTGAGTGGGTCTGGGAGTCAATGCATAAGTGTGTAAGCAGGTTTAGGAGTGGATGCATACGTGTCTGAGTGGCTCTGTGACTGGGAGTGTGAGTGTCTGAGTCTGTCTAGGAGTAGGTGCATAAGTGTCAGAGTGGCTCTGTGACTATGTGGGTGAGTGTCTGAGTGGGTCTGTGAGTAGATGCATCAGTGACTGGGAGGATCTGTGAATGGGTGTATGACTGTCTGAGTAGGTCTGTGAGAGGATGCATCTGATACTGAGTGGTTCTGTGAATGGGTGTGCAACTGTCTGAGTGGGTCTGTGAGTTGATGCATGAAATTTTGACTGGGTCTATGCATGTCTGCATAAGCCACTCAGTGGGTGAGTGGGTGTAAGAGTGTCTGACTGGATCTGTGAGTGGGTGTGTGAGTTCCTTAGTAGGCCTTAAAGTGGGTGCCTGAGTGTCTGAGTGGGTCTGTGAGTAGGTGTGTGAGTGTCTGACTAGATCTGGGAGTGGGTGCATGAGTCTCTGAGTAGGTCTGTGAGTGGGTGTGATAGTGTCTGAGTGGGTCTGTGAGTGGGTGCGTGAGTGTCTGTTGGGGTCTCTATGTGGGTGTGTGAGTCTCTGAGTGGGTCTGTAGGTAGGAGCATGAGTGTCTGAGTCAATCTGTGAGTGGGTGTGTAAGTCTCTGAGTAGGTGTATGAGTATCTGAGTGGGTCTGTGAGTGTGTGCATGAGTGTCTTATTGGGTGTGTGATTAGGTACATGAATCTCTAAGTGGATCTGTGAGTGGGTGCATGTCTGAGTAGTTCTGTGAGTGGGGGTGTGAGAATATGAGTGGGTCCGTGAGTGGGTGCATGAGTGTCTGACTGGGGCTGAGAATGAGTGTGTGAATCTCTGATTGGGTCTCTGAGTGCATGCATAATGTATGAGTGAGTATGTGAATGAATGACTTTTTTGGCAAGTTTTGCAACGCTACCCGGGGGCTCGCTGAGTGTCATGATGGGTCCGCACCTCCAACTACATCTAGATAAAATGGTTGCCACCATTTTAGTACTCATAAGGGGTTGCTGAGACATTCATACAATGTACCCATGGGGCCAGGGTACCCCTACCCTGACTCCTTTTAAACTCTCTAACCTTCATTTCCATCCCCCAGGACCATGTCTCTCTTTATAAAATGGTGGCTGCACTTTCTACACAGGTTGCGGCCAGCCAATCACAGCACTGCTCCTGGTGTGTGAGTTTGCAAAGCTCCATGAATAGTTTGTGGCTCTAGATATAAAAATGTGGATTTCTTTTAGCAACTCCACAACTACTGAACATATTTACACCAAATAACAAAAAGCACTCTTTCTGGACCAAGACCTAGCTTTCTGCCAAATTTGGTGTAATTCCATCCTGCGGTCCGGGCTATAGTCATGTCAAAAATCCCTACGGGAATTAATATACAAAATCACTTATTTGACTCCCTTTTTCTCAAGCCCTGCTTGACAAATCACCCTGAAATTATCTATGCACAACTAGAATCACTGACACACATTTTTGGGAAATGTTTGCAAGGATTCGATAAACAGTGCCAATGAAATAGGCAAGTCAAAAATGCTTTTCCTATGGAAACTAGGTCCTAACTCAAATTACCTACTGGTGACTCATATATATTGAAAAAACCAAAGGACCTACTCAGACACTCATACACTTACTCACTGACCCACTAAGATACTCTCACATCCACTGATAGACTTAGTTAGCCCCTCTCACACCTACTGACAGACTCACTCAGACTTTATTGGACCCGACCTCAGACACTCTCACATCTACTCAATGAACCACTCAGACACTCACATACCCACTCACAGACCCACTCAGACACTCACTCGCACACCCACTCAGAGACTCTCACACCCACTCACAGACCCATTGACACTCTTACGCACCCACTCACAGACCCACTCAGACATTCTCACACCCACTTACCGACCCATTCAGATATTCAATCACTGACCCACTCACACACCTTCTCAGTGACCTATATAGCCACTCACACACTCACTCTCAAAGGTCACAGTCAGGAAATAAAATAAAAAATCTTCAACATTAATTAAAATAACAAAGGTAACAGGAACATTATAGTTAGGAAATAGAATTATAAAAAACCTTAAAAAGTCACTGAAAAAAAGCAAAGGTTACATGGATGTTTGACTCAGGTTTTACATGCACAAAACCATAGAAAGTAGGACAGTTATAGTTACCTGAGCTAACTATAACTTACGCCATTGCAATGCACTGCTTATGACCTCACAGTTTATATCACTCCTCAAATGGTCAGTGACATCACTGATGATAACTCAAACGACATCATATAAATAATTAACTATAATTATAAATAAATAATCATGGTCCCCCTCCCTGAGCCTTATTAGGACCTGGGGACCCCATCCCCCAGGGCCACTACTTAAAATAAAGGGAAGGGGATTGCAAAGCAACCCTCCTCTGACCCTATTAGGCCCTGGCAACTGAGTCCCCCAGGGCTGTTTTTTTTATCAAAGGTAAGAGGGGACACATGGCCATCTCCATGAGCCTTATCAGACCATGGAGTGCTATCCTAAAGGGCCACTAGTTAAAATAAGAGAGGAGGGAGGCAACATAGCCTCATCCCTGAGCCTTGTTAGGCCCTGGGGACCTGACCTCCCAGGGCTGTTACTAAAAATTCACGGGGGCCCGCTCACGGGGGAAGCCCCAAGGCCTCTGCAGTGCCAGCTGGCTCCCGTATGCAGCGGAAGCTGGCATTGCTCCTACCCAAAAGGAACAGGTACTGATTCTGCTCCTGCTGGGTGGGAGCAATATTTTGATCTGCTAGTGGGCCTAGCCCCTGGTGATGGGGTCTCTGTGGCCATTATTGGCTCAGGGAGGGGGACTGCATGCCCCCCCACCTTTAATTTGGCTTCACGGTCCCAGGGGATTGGGTCCCAGGGGCCAAAAGAGCCCCAGGAGTGAGCCGTATGCCCCTCACCCATCAAAAAGATGACAGGCTGCAGAGATGGGGTCCCTGGGGCTGAAAACAGCCCAGAGAAGGGTACCCCCACAGGGGTATATATATATATATTAATATTCACTGAAAAAACCATAGGTTTCAGGGACGTTATAGTTAGAAATTAGCATTTAAAAAACCTTAGAAATTCACTGAAAAAACCAAAGGTTTCAGGGACGTTATAGTTAGTTGGACATTTCACTCGTACAAAACCAGAGAAATTCGGCCGTTATAGTTAGTTGAGCAGATCCTCTGCCATCCTGCTGCTCTTTTCAAACTTATTTCCCCCAAAATGGCTGAGGGTTATGAGGAGACAGCACCCCCATTCACTGAAAGGGAATTAGACATCTTGGCTGAGGGGGTGCTGTCCAAATTTCCTCAGCTATATGGGGGGGCCAGAGTACCAGCTGAGCAATGCAGCCCGGGCCAGGCTATGTGCCGACATTGGTGAGCGCTGCAGTGCAATGGGCGTTCACACCAGGAATGCGAGGGCATGCCGCAAGTGCTGGGAGGACCTAAAACGCTGGGCCCGGCACAAGTCTGAGGAGCGACTGGGCCAGTCTTCCCAGCACCATGTGCATCATCCTCGCTTCTCCCCACTGTACAGGAGGGTCCTGCGTGCAGCTTGGCAGACCCTCCATGCTCAGCTGGAGGAGCATGAGCAGCAGAGACCTGGTAAGTGCATTATATGCAATATGTGTCTGGAAGTATGATGTGAGTGAAGACAGAGCTGTACCATTGTGTGTCCCATGCCTCCATACACCTATTCTGTGTCTATGCAGCAGTCATCATGAAGCAAAAGGCTCACTGTGGCATATGGACTGTACAGGGCAGAGTGCATTCTGGGAGTTGTAGTTTCTTCATGACAACTGGGGAATTGAGCCACACACGTGCATTTGTACTGAATTTTGCACTGCCAGCACCACTAACAGTGAACCAAGGGAATCATAACTGATGCGTGCATTGGATGAGGAATGGTACAGACACTGTCCAGTGTGTGTATGAGAGGCCAATGGGTATTGGATGCTGTGACTTGCATTGCATTTTTTGAGTTTGGGTTCTGATTGAGACAGATCATCATGTGCAATGGAGTCAAGACAGACTTTGAGATCCTTGCCTCACTCTTAAGTGTTTCCAATTTGGCCAAGTGTGTCCACTGACCCACGTCTTACCCTCGTTGGCTTGTATGCCATTTTTCATGTATAGGTAGCTGTAGCAACGACCCACTACTGTTCACCGGTTCACTGCACTACCTTATCAGTCACCGAAGCCAATATGTGGCACTGGATTGTCAGCTTTTGTGAGGGAATATCAAAAGGCTAGACTCACAACGTAGCAAACCAAATTGCCCAGACCCTATGTGGATGTGTGACACACAATCAGCATTTGTCTTGTCCCATACAATGCTACACAGCAGATAACATTTGTCCAGACGTAAAAGTGCTGAGACTCCATATCACAGGCCCTTTTCAATACCATCTGGACTCTCTCTGATTTCCTTTTGTAGACTGGGTTTGGAACCTGCCCATGTAGCAGTGACAGGACACACAGATCACAAGAATGCCAAAGTTGATGGTTGGCCAATACAGTTGTGTAAGCCACAAATATTCACGTGAGATGTTCATGTCAGACTCAAATCAGGAGATGACAGTGAACATACACGTAATGTAAGCTCATAAACACTGACAACTGTATAGTGTGCACAACAAAAAAGGATATGCTGTTCCTAAAAGATCCTACAGATCACGGTTATACAAAAGGCAAGTGGGTGCTAGTAGAAATCGGAGAAATGATTATCTCCTTTCAGAAAAAGCCCCTCACACACCCAGCCAGCTAGGTGTCTTGCTTCATCACTGGGTCTGCTCCTTATCGGGTCGGCGCTGCAATACCCGATCGGCACCCGTGGTGGGGCCTTCTTGGCGGAGATCTTTTTTCTTAGCCGTAGGGTGTAGTGCGTGTAAGGGCCCTAGTGAGTGTAGATGTGAATTGTGTGAAATCTAAAACAGGGATAGTGAACCACCCAAAACTATTTTAATGACTGTGGTCACTAACCTGATTAAAAATAGAAAAGGCGCACACGCCTGACCAAGGATTGCAGGGTTGTGTGCTAAAGCTCAGGCCAACATGTTTCATGCCTAATGTTAATTTAACGGCAATTCTTCAGGACCTACTATCGACATTCTACACTTTATGGTTGGTGGTCTAAAGATACAGTTCAGTGACCACTCATACCGCACCCTATAAAGTGGTACCTGTCGATCAATAACACTGCCTGTAGGAAAAAGAATCAGTGATTAATACAAAGTTCTACTGTAGTCTGCAATTCAACCTTATTGCGACAGCATAATTATTGACCATGCTATTGTGACATTGCAAACCACACGTGAGATGTGAGCATGCTTCATCTCAAAATGTATGTGCTGGTGTACATTGTGAATTTGATAAAAACAGAAGTAGCCAGGAAGATGTAGATAAATACAGTATACTTGAACACTCACCCAAACTAGGGTCAGCTCAAAACCCCCAAGATGTCACGGCAGGTAGAAACACTGCAAGATTCAGTGTCCTATGGATATTAACAATAAATATGGGAGGGCGAGGGATCAAGTTAAGGCATCGTAAATGAGTAGACGCTCACATAATGTTGACCCCAACATACATGTGAACACACAAGACCTACACCTAAGCTGGATGTTGCCAAAAACTGGCCCATGAGCGGACTAGCCCAGTAAGATGGCCTATGCTTAGAAAAACACGGTGTCAACTGCCCTTTGGTAGTCGGCGGTACAACAGGGATGTCTCATACCGCAGGTTCCAGCTAATCACCTCGGCCATCTGGTCGAGGGTGGTATACTCCAACGTGCCACTGACACCCCCTGATATCGCCGGCAACCAATTGGTGCAACGTACACAAGGGAAGAGTAGCGTAACAAGAGTGAGCTCCATGTACCGGAACAAAGACCACGCAGTGTCGCCAATACCTCCTAAGTATGCACAGTGGAAAAACTCACTCGGGCGATAACATAGAATCCAATATCCGCCATGGGAGGAAGGAGGGTAGCGGGACACAGCAAGGCAGGTCCCGCCATGCTGACACTCTGCTCAATCGCCACAGAATACCCTATAGGAGGTTCAAGCAAGGCAGGCACGTCCACCACTCAAGGACTCACCCCAATACCCAGTACTCACGTTGTCAGTTCCGTCTGTACACGGGCGACCTACCCCACACTCTGCCGGACTCGGATGGATGTCTCTACGCACACGAGTGCGAGTGATATTCCCCGGTTGGACAGAGATGTAGGCGGGACTTCCGGTAGTACGATGGGGGCAACAACTAGAGCGTCAGACTCCACTTCCGGGATGCCATATTGGAACACACTATGTTTATGCATCAGTGGTGATGGCCCCAATTGTAGCAAAATTGCCAACAAGGAACGAGTGTCTATTTAGTGATATAGCCAGAATAGCAAAGCTAACATGTAAATGCGGGGAACGCGTACCAACAGGAATGTGCAACAAAACCCACCAATGATCGCCATGGTTACTGTAAAGTACAGAACCTACCCATATAGTCAACCCAAAATGTCTGTGGCAGAATAGGATAGCAGATACAAACGGAGATAAAAAGGGGATAACCTATTGTATAGTGGCCACAAACAAGGGGTAAAGACCCTCGTAATAATAGATGGAGGGGATCGCGTAACTACCTAAAAACTACTCATGACAAATGTCAAAGTAGCGTATGTTGGTGGTAGTATCTAGAGCAACGTGGTGCCAGTAACAATCTCAAGTCACAGAATATAGAAAGGTAAAAATGGAGCCAGTACATCGCTAGATGTATCACGTCAGCAAACTCCAAGGTATGTCCTCATTGAGTCCCTCCTTATCAGAGGACAACCTAAGCACCCACCTCTGTTCAATACGGAACAGAGTGTCGCGGTGCATCCCAGGGTGAGCTTCCAAAACTACCCACCGAAAGGAGTCAGGAGGGTGTTTAAGGTATTCAAAATGGTTCGTCATCTTGGTGTTAGTTCTATGACACCTAAAGTTGCTTCTGTGTTCTGTCATCCGGATTTTCACCGGTCTGGTCGTCATCCCTACATAAAGGAGTCCACACGGACAGGTCAATACATAAATGCAATTGTTCGTGTTACAATTGGTATGCCTCTTAAGGACCCATTTGACCCCATTCCTGAATGTAATTTCTTTTGTGGTCTTAGTAAGCGGACAGACAGAACAGGTCCCACATGGGAAATGGCCAACTACGGGCGGTAGATCCCATAGTCCCCTTTGTACATTAGTTTCCTGGACACCTGGTCGTGTGTGTATGAGCATGTCTTTTAAGTTACTAGTGCGTTTAAATGCAAATCTGGGGGTAGGAAGATTTAAAGATCCAGTGTTCAAAATACCCCAGTGTTTCTTAATGATGCCCCTTACTCGATTTGAGTCAGGTGTGAACGTGGTCACACAGGTAATCGTTGTCTCGGGATCCTTTTGTACGCTTTCAAGTAAACTTTCCCGATTGTTATTTCTGGCTCTTTTGCGAGAGAGTGACACAGTGTGTTGAGGATAATCCCTCTGTCGCAGGTCTCGAGCCAAAGTGTCTGATTCAGTGAGGTAGTCTGTCAATGAACTACAATTCCTTCTTATCCGAAGGAATTGACCAAATGGAAGATTTTGTTTCAGTGCTCTGGGATGATGGCTACTGAATAAGAGCAAACTGTTTCTATCTGTTGGTTTGCGGTAGAGAGTAGTAGTGATGAGCCCATCCCCCAGCCTCACCAACAGATCGAGGAAGGGTACACTAGTCTCTGAAATGGTACTCGTAAATTTCAAGAAAGGGTTCAGAGTATTGATCCAAATGCAAAATTCATCGCATGTACTGCGGTCTCCTTCCCACAGGACCAATATATCATCAATAAACCTCTTCCAGACACGAATATTCGCTGAGTATGGATTGTTATGATGGTAAATCTCCCTCTCCTCAAATGCAGCCATGTACAGACACGCCAGACTCGGCGCGAAAGTACTGCCCATCGAAGTGCCTTGCGTTTGATGGTATAGTTGTTTGTTATACTCAAAGAAATTTTCTGTTAGTGCCAATGTGGCACACTCCAGTATAAATGCCGCCGGAGTAGGGGAAATCCAGTCTTCTCGGCTGAATACGTCCTCCACCACCTCAAGAGTGGCCCTTTGGGGGATATTAGTATAGAGGGCCTCAACATCCAAAGTCAATAAAAAACAATAGGAACAGCATATCCTTTTTTGTTGTGCTTACGTGGGCCTGTATGCTGGACCTTTTCTATTGGCCCTTAGTCCCTCCTTGTTGTCTAACTGTATAGTGTGATCAGAGGAAAACAAAGTCTGACCTTGGCTCATCTAGGTATGTGTCTTGTCCTGATGTGTACAACCACTACATCATGATTTTTCTTACATTTCAGTGGGCACAGCTGGCCAAATGGAACAACAGCAGGACCAGGTTCGGAGCAGGAGATCTTTGGTGCGCCGGCGGCTACGACCTCTTTTGACAAGTGAGGAAGAAGAGGATGAGGCGGGACCCTCAACATCAGGAGGCAGGGGGATTGCGCCCACCTGGACTGACCAGGAAGACAACTCTGGTGCTACAGACCGGGTGGAGGCTGTGGACATTGAAGTGGGGGGGAGAACTGGACACCTCTGGTCAGGGGGGGTGGAGAGCTACTCTCCCCCGGACCATTCACCAGTAAGTTCTGTTGAGGTGTCCCTGGGGCAGGCCACTACCCAACCTGGGCCTGCCATCACCCCCTCCCTACCTCTAGAGGCCCCCATTCCATCGGGGCCTCTAGCTGTATCCCCTGCAACCTGTCCCCCTCATTGTAGCTGCCAGGTCGACCCCAACATTGGCTCCGAACCTGAGGCACCACACCCCTCATGTTCCATCCAAACCCCTCCCTGTGTTGTTCCTTCTGTGGCTGTCCCAGAGGACTTGATGTGGGTATGTGAGGGTCAGCCAGACATGTGCAAGAGGAAATTGCCGGAGCTCTGGCCACCCTTACTGCCAGTGTCAATTACCTGGCTGCAGCCATGTCGTCTTTTGTTTCTCAACCTCCTTCCCACACCACTGTCAATGTCTCCCCCTGTTTGTTGCCCCCACACTGTTTCCCCCATATTCCTCTTGTGTCCCGACCCGGTGTGGTGCCTGTTCCTGCATTGGCCAGCCATGTGCCCGCATCAGACTCGGAGGTCTGGACATTGTGGTATTAGAGGATGACCAGAAGGACACTTGACCTGTTGGACAGAATTTTCTTTGTGGACAATTTTTTACTTTTCCCCTTGTAAATAGTCTGGTTCCCCTGACGCTCCCTGACGTGTTATATTTTTGTTGCCCCACCCCAATCCAAGTTCCCTTCTCCTTCTGTATTAAGATCATCATTTGTTTTCCTTTCTCCCTTCCAAACGGACTATTGTTGTTTTACAAATCACACACTTCTATTTACATAAAATATATTTTTGAATCCTACTTTCTTTAACTTGTTTGACTTCATTGTGAATGTCTTGTACAAAATATGGACATGTATTTTGTGAGTCATCTGCTATGCACATTATGGCTTGTTGCAATGATGGGGTTACACTTGTAAATGTGTCACACACACACATACATCCTCACATCTCTAGGCCACCAAAAGTGGTACACATTTGCCTATCAGGACATGATACGCAACAGAATCTTGACTTGTGAAGATAATTACTTTTTATTTACTCATATTCACAGTGGTCAATTTGTTTTTGGGATGTTGTCAATGGGGATCGTGCTTGAGACTTCGCAATTTTGGAGGTGATGATCGCTGTGAGGGATCATGTCTGGGTTGTCGCCTACATGTAGGTGGGTGTTGTGCATGTGCCTGTACAGGGTGAAGTTCATGTGCATGGGCAGATGGTGTATGTACAGTTGGTGTTTGTGCGTCGACAAGGGCTGGTTGTGCAGGTGGTGGGAGTGCCTGTTCAGGGGGTGGTGGTGGTTGTGCAGGTGGTGGGAGTACCTGTTCTGGGGTTGGTGATGGTTGTGCAGGTGGTGGGAGTGCCCGTTCAGAGGGTGGTAGTGGTTGTGCAGGTGGTGGGAGTGCCTGTTCAGGGGGTGGTGGTGGTTGTGCACGTTGTGGGAGTGCCTGTTCAGGGCACGGTTGTGGGTGTGTACCCTTGCTGTGGTCCTGTGCAGTTGGTGGTACGGGTGTGTGGGTGTGATGTGCTGCAGGCAGATGTGATGGCTCCCCTCCCTGCGTTGACTGTGAAGGGAGACTTTGGTGAATTTCAAATGTTTTTTAAATGCTAATTTCTAACTATAACTTATCTGAAACCTATGGTTTTTTCAGTGAATTTCAAAGGTTTTTTAAATGCTAATTCCTAACTATAACATGTCTGAAACCTACGGTTTTTTCAGTGAATATATATATATATATATTCACTGAAAAAACCATAGGTTTTAGGGACAGTTATAGTTAGTTGGACATTGCACTCGTACAAAACCCGTGAAATTCCCCTGTTATAGTTAGTTCAGCTAACTATAACTCGCGCCCCGCAATGCACTGCTGATGACGTCACATATTACATCACTCATGACATGGTCAGTGACATCACTGATGACATCTCAAATGACATCACTGATGACATCACTGATGACATCATCCAGTGACTGTGTGTTTCTGTAAAGTTTAAATATGTTTAATATATATAGGGAAAGGCGTATTGAAGAATGAGTGGGTGTATAAGTGTCTGAATGGATGATTTAGTACGTGAGTGACTGACTCTACAAGTGAGTGATTAAACGTATCTTACTGAATGCATGGGTTAGTGACTAAACTGTGTGAATGTCTGTATCCGTCTGTTTGTTGGTGTGTAAGTGGATGCATGGATTTGCGAATAGCTACATGAGTGTCTATATGGGTTATTGATTGGTTCTCTGAGTATCTGTATGGCTGCCTGAGTGTTTGTGTGGGTGGGGTGTGTGTGACTCTATACATAGATGTGTGAGCGGGTGATTCACTGGGTGCATGATTTCAAGAGTGCATCTGTGATGGACTGCTTGGGTGGGTGAGTGTGTGTATGGGTGTGTTAGTGAGTGAATGTATATCTCAGTGGTACATGTGCGAGTAACTACATATGTAAAAGGCAGTATATATGTGTGTTAGAGTATTTAAATGGCTATAAGTGAGAGTGTGTTATTGTAAGAGTGGCTGTATGGATGCGTGTGTGCTTGTATCAGTTATTGTATAAGAGCGTAAGAATGTGCTAGTATTTGTATGAGTAAGTGAGCTGGTGTGTGTATAACTGTATAGGTGAGTAAATGGGTGTGTGATTAATTTTTTGCATGACTGACTAGGTGTGTGAGTACCTCTATGGATGAGTGGCGGTGTGTGAGTGTTTATATAGGTGTATGAGTGCATATGATAGTCCTGTACTGAGTGACTGTAAGTATGAGTGACTGTACACGTGAGTGAGTGGATGTGTGTGTAGACCTAAGAATCAGTGAGTGGGTATGTAGTTTTTGGTGTTGGAGTGTCTATGGTTTTGAGAATGGCAGTCTGTAATTTAGAGTGGGTGTATCAAAAGTTATATTAGGGTGTGAGAAGATGCATGAAATTATCACATGGATGATGTCATCAGTGATGTCATTTGAGATGTCATCAGTGATGTCACTGACCATGTCATGAGTGATGTAATATGTGACGTCATCAGCAGTGCATTGCGGGGCGCGAGTTATAGTTAGCTGAACTAACTATAACAGGGGAATTTCACGGGTTTTGTACGAGTGCAATGTCCAACTAACTATAACTGTCCCTAAAACCTATGGTTTTTTCAGTGAATTTCAAAGGTTTTTTAAATGCTAATTTCTAACTATAACGTGTCTGAAACCTATGGTTTTTTCAGTGAATTTCAAAGGTTTTTTAAATGCTAATTTCTAACTATAACGTGCCTGAAACCTATGGTTTTTTCAGTGAATTTCAAAGGTTTTTTAAATGCTAATTTCTAACTATAACGTGCCTGAAACCTATGGTCTTTTCAGTGAATTTCAAAGGTTTTTTAAATGCTAATTTCTAACTATAACGTGCCTGAAAACTATGATTTTTTAAGTGAATTTCAAAGGTTTTTTAAATGCTAGTTTCTAACTATGCCAACAGAGGTAGGACATGTGAAGAAAGAAGAAAAAACGCACAGAAAGAAGCAAAAGATGTGCAGAAAGAACCAACAGAGGAGCAGAAAGAGGCCTTGTTGCAAAATCATCCTGTGCCCACAACTTTTTCAGACGGGTACTGGTGGTAACTGACTCTGACTAACCAGAGCCAGTGCGCGTTTGCACAGTGGTGAAGGGAGAGGGGGCCTGAGGTGACATGTGTGCAAACGCGACCCGTGGCGCGTTTTAAGTTGCGGGATTAAGTCCCCTTGAATCCTGAGGGTCCCTGGGGCCCAACTAGCCCCCAGGTACCTACAGTTAGGACCACAGAGCTGAGTTGCAGAGAGGCGTTCCGAGGCCACGCACCTTTTTTCACCTCTCTGCAACGCACCTCTGTTGTGCTTACTGAAGGTACCTGGTGGGCTAGTTGGCCCCCAGGATTCAAAGGGAATTAACTCCCCAACTTAAAACGCACCACAGGGCGTGTTTGCGCACATGTCACCTGAGGCCCCGCCCCCACCCTTCACCACTGTGCAAACGCGCCCCGTGGCGCGTTTTAAGTTGGGGGATTAGGTCACCTTGAATCCTGAGAGTCCCTGGGGCCCAACCAGCCCACCAGGTACTTCCAGTAAGCACCACAGGCCTGCGTTGCAACGCCTGTAACAAATTGTGCAGTTGTGTTTAGGTAGTGAAGAGGGTCGTGCTGGGGGTAGTGTTTTAGGGTTTAGGGTAGTGCAGTGGTGTTTGTGTAGTGTAGGGGGTCATGCTGGGGGTAGATTTAGGGTTTAGGGTAGTGCAGTGGTGTTTGGGTAGTGTAGGGAGTCGTGCTGGGGGAGTGTTTTAGGGTTTAGGGTAGTACAGTGGTGTTTGGGTAGTGTAGGGGGTCGTGCTGGGGTTAGTGTTTTAGGGTTTTAGGGTTTAGGGTAGTGCAGTGGTGTTTGGGTAGTGTAGGGGGTCGTGCTGGGGTTAGTGTTTTAGGGTTTTAGGGTTTAGGGTAGTGCAGTGGTGTTTGGGTAGTGTAGGGGATACTGCTGGGGGTAGTGTTTTAGGGTTTAGGGTAGTGCAATGGTGTTTGGGTAGTGTAGGGGGTACTGCTGGGGGTAGTGTTTTAGGGTTTAGGGTAGTGCAGTGGTGTTTGGGTAGCATAGGGGGTACTGCTGGGGGTAGTGTTTTATGGTTTAGGGTAGTGCAGTGGTGTTTGGGTAGTGTAGGGGTTCGTGCTGGGAGTAGTTTTTAGGGTTTAGGGTAGTGCAGTGGTGTTTGTGTAGTGTAGGAGGTCGTGTTTTAGGGTTTAGGGTAGTGCAGTGGTCTTTGGGTAGTGTAGGGAGTCGTGCGGGGGTATTGTTTTAGAGTTTAGGGTAGTGCAGTGGTCTTTGGGTAGTGTAGGGGGTTGTGCGGGGTAGTGTTTTAGGGATTAGGGTAGTGCATTGGTATTTGGGTAGTGTAGGGGGTCATGCGGGTGGTAGTGTTTTAGGGTTTAGGGCAGTGCAGTGGTGTTTAGGTAGTGTAGGGGTCGTGCTGGGGGAGTGTTTTAGGGTTTAGGGCAGTGCAGTGGTGTTCGGGTAGTGTAGGGGGTCGTGCTGGGGGATTGTTTTAGGGTTTAGGGCAGTGCAGTCGTGTTCGGGTAGTGTAGGGGGTCGTGCTGGGGGGAGTATTTTAGGGTTTAGGGTAGTGCAGTGGTGTTTGGGTAGTGTAGGGGGTCATGCTGGGGGTAGTGTTCTAGGGTTTGGGGCAGTGCAGTGGTGTTCGGGCAGTGTAGGGGGTCGTGCTGGGGGTGGTGTTTCAGGGTTTAGGGCAGTGCAGTGGTGTTCGGGCAGTGTAGGGGGTCATGCAGGGGGTGGTGTTTCAGGGTTTAGGGCAGTGCAGTGGTGTTCGGGCAGTGTAGGGGGTCGTGCAGGGGTGGTGTTTCAGGGTTTAGGGCAGTGGTGTTCGGGCAGTGTAGGGGGTCATGCTGGGGGTGGTGTTTCAGGGTTTGGGGCAGTGCAGTGGTGTTCGAGCAGTAAAGGGGGTCATGCTGGGGGTGGTGTTTCAGGGTTTAGGGCAGTGCAGTGGTGTTCGGGCAGTGTAGGGGGCGGTGCAAGGGGTGGTGTTTCAGGGTTTAGGGCAGTGCAGTGGTGTTCGGACAGTGTAGGGGGTGGTGCAGGGGGTGGTGTTTCAGGGTTTAGGGCAGTGCAGTGGTGTTCGGGCAGTGTAGGGGGCGGTGCAGGGGGTGGTGTTTCAGGGTTTAGGGCAGTACAGTGGTGTTCGGGCATTGTATGGGGTGGTGCTGGGGCTGGTGTTTCAGGGTTTAGGGCAGTGCAGTGGTGATCGGGCAGTGTAGGGGGTCGTGCTGGGGCTGGTGTTTCAGGCTTTAGGGCAGTGCAGTGGTGTTCGGGCAGTGTAGGGGGTCGTGCTGGGGCTGGTGTTTCAGGGTTTAGGGCAGTGCAGTGGTGTTCGGGCAGTGTAGGGGGTCATTCTGGGGCTGGTGTTTCAGGGTTTAGGGCAGTGCAGTGGTGTTTGGGCAGTGTAGGGGGTCTTGCTGGGGCTGGTGTTTCAGAGTCTAGGGCAATGCAGTGGTGTTCGGGCAGTGTAGGTGGTCTTGCTGGGGCTGGTGTTTCAGGGTTTAGGGCAGTGCAGTGGTGTTCGGGCAGTGTAGGGTGTCGTGCTGGGGGTGGTGTTTCAGGGTTTAGGGCAGTGCAGTGGTGTTCGGGCAGTGTAGGGGGTCGTGCTGGGGCTAGTGTTTCAGGGTTTAGGGCAGAGCAATGGTGCTCAGGCAGTGTAGGGGGTTGTGCTGGGGGTGATGTTTCAGGGTTTAGGGCAGTGCAGTGGTGTTAGGGCAGTGTAGGGGGTCGTGCTGGGGGTGGTGTTTCAGGGTTTAGGGCAGTGCAGTGGTGTTCCGGCAGTGTAGGGGGTCGTGCAGGGGGTGGTGTTTCAGGGTTTAGTGCAGTGGTGTTCGGGCAGTGTAGGGGGTCGTGCTGGGGTGGTGTTTCAGGGTTTAGGGCAGTGCAGTGGTGTTCGGGCAGTGTAGGGTGTCGTGCTGAGGGGTGGTGTTTCAGGGTTTAGGGCAGTGCAGTAGTGTTTGGGCAGTGTAGGGGGTCGTGCAGGGGGTGGTGTTTCAGGATTTAGGGCAGTGCAGTGGTGTTCGACCAGTGTAGGTAGTCTTGCTGGGGGTGGTGTTTCAGGGTTTAGGGCAGTGCAGTAGTTTTCGGGCAGTGTAGGCGGTCGTGCTGGGGCTGGTGTTTCAGGGTTTAGGGCAGTGCAGTGGTGTTCGGGCAGTGTACGGGGTTGTGCTGGGGCTGGTGTTTCAGGGTTTAGGGCAGTGCAGTGGTGTGTGGGCAGTGTACGGGGTCGTGCTGGGGCTGGTGTTTCAGGGTTTAGGGCAGTGCAGTGGTGTACGGGCAGTGTAGGGGGTCGTGCTGAGGGTGGTGTTTCAGGGTTTAGGGCAGTGCAGTGGTGTTTGGGCAGTGTAGGGGATCGTGCTGGGGCTGGTGTTTCAGGGTTTAGGGCAGTGCAGTGGTGTTCGGGCAGTGTAGGGGGTCGTGCTGGGGCTGGTGTTTCAGGGTTTAGGGCAGAGCAGTGGTGTTCGGGCAGTGAAGGGGGTCTTGCTGGGGGTGGTGTTTCAGGGTTTAGGGCAGTGGTGTTCGGGCTGTGTAGGGGTCTTGCTGGGGGTAGTGTTTCAGGGTTTAGGGCGGTGCAGTGGTGTTCGTGCAGTGTAGGGGGTCGTGCTGGGGGTGGTGTTTCAGGGTTTAGGGCAGTGCAGTAGTGTTCGGGCAGTGTAGGGGGTCATGCAGGGGGTGGTGTTTCAGGGTTTAGGGCAGTGCAGTGGTGTTCTGGCAGTCTAGGGGATCATGCTGGGGGTGGGGTTTCAGAGTTTAGGGCAGTACAGTGGTGTTCGGGCAGTGTAGGGGGTCTTGCTGGGGGTGATGTTTCAGGGTTTAGGGCAGTGCAGTGGTGTTCGGGCAGTGTAGGGGGTCTTGCTGGGGGTAGTGTTTCAGGGTTTAGGGCAGTGCAGTGGTGTTCGTGCAGTATAGGGGGTCGTGCTGGGGATGGTGTTTCTGGGTTTAGGGCACTGCAGTAGTGTTCGAGCAGTGTAGGGTGTTGTGCAGGGGGTGGTGTTTCAGGGTTTAGTGCAGTGGTGTTCGGGCAGTGTAGGGGGTCGCGCTGGGGGTGGTGTTTCAGGGTTTAGGGCAGTGCAGTGGTGTTCGGGCAGTGTAGGGGGTCATGCACGGGGTGGTGTTTCAGGGTTTAGGGCAGTGCAGTGGTGTTCGGGCAGTGTAGGGTGTTGTGCTGGGGCTGGTGTTTCAGGGTTCAGGGCAGTGCAGTGGTGTTCAGGCAGTGTAGGGGGTCGTGCTGAGGCTGGTGTTTCACGGTTTAGGGCAGTGCAGTGGTGTTCGGGCAGTGTAGGGGGTCGTGCTGGGGCTGGTGTTTCAGGGTTTAGGGCAGTGCAGTGGTGTTCGGGCAGTGTAGGCGGTCGTGCTGGGGCTGGTGTTTCAGGGTTTAGGGCAGTGCAGTGGTGTTCGGGCAGTGTAGGGGGTCATGCTGGGGCTGGTGTTTCAGGGTTTAGGGCAGTGCTGTGGTGCTCGGGCAGTGTAGGGGGTCGTGCTGGGGGTGATGTTTCAGGGTTTAGGGTAGTGCAGTGGTGTTCGGGCAGTGTAGGGGGTCGTGCAGGGGCTGGTGTTTCAAGGTTTAGGGCAGTGCAGTGGTGTTCGGGCAGTGTAGGGGGTCGTGCTGGGGCTGGTGTTTCAGGGTTTTGGGCAGAGCAGTGGTGTTCGGGCAGTGTAGGGGGTCATGCTGGGGGTAGTGTTTCAGGGTTTAGGGCAGTGCAGTGGTGTTCGGGCAGTGTAGGGGGTCGTGCTGGGGGTGGTGTTTCAGGGTTTAGGTCAGTGGTGTTCGGGCAGTGTAGGGGGTCTTGCTGGGGGTGATGTTTCAGGGTTTAGGGCAGTGCAGTGGTGTTCGGGCAGTGTAGGGGGTCATGCTGGGGGTGGTGTTTCAGGGTTTAGGGCAGTGCAGTGGTGTTCGGGTAGTGTAGGGGGTCGTGAAGGGGGTGGTGTTTCAGGGTTTAGGGCAGTGCAGTGGTGTTCGGGCAGTGTAGGGGGTCGTGCTAGGGGTGGTGTTTCAGGGTTTAGGGCAGTGCAGTGGTGTTCGGGCAGTGTAGGGGGTCATGCAGGGGCTGGTGTTTCAGGGTTTAGGGCAGTGCAGTGGTGTTCGGGCAGTGTAGGGGGTCGTGCTGGGGGTAGTGTTTTAGGGTTTAGGGTAGTGCAGTGGTGTTTGTGTAGTGTAGGGGGTCATGTTTTAGGGTAGTGCAGTGGTGTTTGGGTAGTGTAGGGGGTCGTGCTGGGGGTAGTGTTTTAGGGTTTAGGGTAGTGCAGTGGTGTTTGTGTAGTGTAGGGGGTCGTGCTGGAGGTAGTGTTTTAGGGTTTAGGGTAGTGCAGTGGTGCTTGTGTAGTGTAGGAGGTCGTGCTGGGGGTAGTGTTTTAGGGTTTAGGGTAGTGCAGTGGTGTTTGTGTAGTGTAGGGGGTCATGTTTTAGGGTACTGCAGTGGTGTTTGGCTAGTGTAGGGGGTCGTGCTGGGGGTAGTGTTTTAGGGTTTAGGGTAGTGCAGTGGTGCTTGTGTAGTGTAGGAGGTCGTGCTGGGGGTAGTGTTTTAGGGTTTAGGGTAGTGCAGTGGTGTTTTTGTAGTGTAGGGGGGTCATGTTTTAAGATGCAATGCTCCAATACCTGACCAGTCTGCACTACATAAAACTGCAAAAAAACTAAAAATAAAAAGTGTTTTGCACACTTTTGTCATTGGGCTATATGTGGGCTACATCTTGGTAATATTTGTGCTACATTTGGGCTCTTTTTTCACTGGTGGCCATCTTGGAAGACTTCTTTGTTATGAAGTTTCCTAATTTCTTCATTTACTGCAGTCTCCTCAGTAGGAAATGCTTTCAGTTTTTTACTTTGATTCCATCAAGAAGGCATTCAGATGTGTCTCACATCTGCCATAAATTCAGAATGTTAGCACTCTAGTTGCTCATTAGATCACTGGAGTAAAGCTACTGCTCACCAGGGAGTTAACTGGTAGTCTGCTGCTGGTATTGAAAGTGATTGTTTCAGTCTGCATGTCAGAATTTTCTAATGAAATAGAAGAGGATTTGAGATCTCACTTAAAACATGCCCTAATTTTTCTTTCTGCAGCACTAACCATAATTTCTATTTCAAAAAGAACCCCTCATTTTGTTCCTTTTTAAATTAAATGTTTTAAGTGTTACTGGTTTATTCCAATCAAGATGGCTTCAGGTGTGCCATACTTTTGTCATAAGTAAGGCTGTTAGCGCTGTAGTTGTTCTTTAGAACACTCTGGGAAGCTGCAGTAGAACACAAAGGCATCAACTGGCAGGCTGCTCCTGTTGAAATATAACAGGAAGATATTTGAGATCACACTTGAAATATGTCCTAATTTTTCTTTCTACAGCACTAACCATAATTTCTATGACAAAATTAACCCCATCATTTTGTTCCTTTTTAAATTAAATGTTTTAAGTGTTACCAGTTTATTCCAATCAAGATGGCTTCAGGTGTGCCATACTTTTGTCATAAGTAAGGCTGTTAGCGCTCTAGTTGTTCTTTAGAACACTCTGGGAAGCTGCAGTAGAACACAAAGGCATCAACTGGCAGGCTGCTCCTGTTGAAATATAACAGGAAGATATTTGAGATCACACTTGAAACATGTCCTAATTTTTCTTTCTACAGCACTAACCATAATTTCTATGACAAAATGAACCCCATCATTTTGTTCCTTTTTAAATTAAATTGTTTAAGAGTTACCAGTTTATTCCAATCAAGATGGCTTCAGGTGTGCCATACTTTTGTCATAAGTAAGGCTGTTAGCACTCTAGTTGTTCTTTAGAACACTCTGGGAAGCTGCAGTAGAACACAAAGGAATCAACTGACAGTCTCTGCCCTTGTTGGATGTACATGTTTTACTGAGATTGTCAGACTTCATTCTCACATGAGTGAGAAAGATAATGTGAATTTACAGAAAATATGCTCTCATTTTAGCTTCTGGAGCACCTTCCAAACCTCCATGGGACAAGTATGAGAAAATAGTGTTCTCTCAAACATGATTCATGATATCCCAGCAGAAGGTTTTTCACATGGTAAAATCACCTTAGAATACACCACAATTCCTAAAATTAGTATGGTACCATCAACAAATAAATTCTAATGTAACTAAAGCCTGTTATCACCCTTTATAGTTCTCCTTTTGGTGACCCTCAAAATCTTCTATTCACTACAATGCATTTCAATGAGGTACTATCATTTATATTGGTCGCAAGATGGCTGCCAGCAATTCCAGGATGAAGTGCTGACAGCCAATCAGATCTCACGATGACATGTGTGGTTAGGCTCCGCCCAGATATATATGTGACTTTACTTTTGATTTTCTCAGGAACTACTGAACGGATTTACACCATTTAAGCAAAAGGCACGACACTGAACCAAGGGCTACCTCTTTGCCAAATTTGGTGTAATTCCGTTCAGCAGTTCGGACTGTAGCTGCGACTAAAGGTTCCTATGGAAAAATGAATGGGGAAAACGCGTTTTGGGACCCCCCTTTTTCTCGGCCCTCGCTTGACGTATCACCCCGAGACTTTCAGGATAGGAGCGGACCGGAGCGCCCCAACAAGTTGGAAACTTTCGCGAAGATTCGTCAACCGGCGCCAACGTTATTTCAAATAGAATGTCGCGGATTTCCTATGGATAATAGGTTTTAACTATAACTATCTACTGGCGACCGCCAGTAGATAATACATATATACATTCATATGTATATATATATATATGTGTGTGTGTTACCAATGTCCCCATTATTAACATACCAGTGAATTTGCTTTCTTGATCCTCAAATTTTAACACAGTTTTACTTCAAATTTGATATCACGCAAAATGATAAGTACCACTCTCTGTAAGAAAGAACCAGTAATGGAAACATTTCCCTCTCTTTTTGCAGTGATACTAAATTGTTCTCTTCATTTTGTTTCTGTTCTTATTCTAGATTTCATTGGTCAGATGTTTTGAAAAGAAGCCCAATCTGGTAGTGTCTATGGGTAGATTTGCGACTCTGTTGCAATGCCTAGCGCAGGCCGCCCATGCAACTTCGCGAGGAGGTTGAAAATCCATACAGGAGTCTGTTAAGGCATTTACAATACTAGTAATATCAATTTTCACCTACATTTCAAATCCTATGATAGTACTGAATTAGAAAATTGGTATTTCACAATATATGCTTTCTCTAAACTGGTCTGCTTGTTGTTTAAAAGTACAGTGTATTAACAACGCTTCAGACACACTGCTTTACCTCAGTTCCAATAGAAACCTCCTTTGAAACACTCTACCGTCAAAAGTTCACACCACTTACTAACAGGTGCATACCAGCTTCAAGTTCAACTGTAGCAGGTGTGGTTGACTGCTTGAAAATGTAAGCATATCTACAATGTCCACAATACCATAACTTCTCTTAAATTTATCCAGAGCCAATCAGAGATCTACATACTTTACCTATCCAACCACTACTTATTTTTAGCAACCAAAATATTTACACCATTCAATCAAATACATACTTTTTTTTAAAACCAGCTCATGTCCTTCATTTTAACTGCCTTTCATTCTACCAACTGTCACATTCAGCTGCAGCCTTCTACTGTGTGCTAATGCTACTTCTTTCAAAATGGTCAGTGTGGATTGTGGCTCAAAGCTATGTTTTATGGGTCAGAGAGTCTGTTAGAAAGAGTTGCATTGACAGGGACTTGGTTTTGCCTAATGTGGACATTACTTGAATTGGCCAGAGAGGGTTAAAGTAGCAGCAATTGCTGCCTTTGGTTGATAGCATTGCAGATTGCCAACAAGCCTCTTAATTTTCCACTGTGGTGGCAATGACCTAGGCACTCTTAATTGGGTAGGATTGGAAATCACAATGAAGGAAACCTTTGGACAATTAATGGCACTTTTCCCTCACAAAGCCTTGGTGTACTCTAACAGCTACCGAAGGCAGAAATAGAAACAAATTCTGTCCACAAATAGACAAAGTCAGAAAACATGTTAATAAAATTGTTTCTGCATTCCTTAGAGATCACAACATGGGCTCCATCTACCATAACATCTTGTGCTTTGACATGGTGCATAAATATGGAAGTGATGGAGTACATTTCTCTGACAAGGGCAACAGGATATTCCATAACAACTTGAAAGACTGCATCCTATTTTATGTGTAGTTTTCATAGACACACAATAAACCTAAAGGCTCCTGTAAGAGCCACCCTTTATCAAACACTAATTAATTTTCATTTCAAATCAATTTTTTGGAGGAGTTTTGAATATGTTGTAGATCCACAAAGAAAAAGAACGGATTCAAAACACAACAGCATATTTAAGATTTATAACTCTAAGTTTGACTCTGTACATGTGGCAATGTCTCTGTGAATAGTTTTTTGATTGTCTTTAAAAATATTAGGTAGGAATTTGGTAATTCGCTAGGCAAACGTTGTTTAAAAACCAATTGAGCATCATTACAATATGTCCATCCTTTATTACATTTCAAATAGGCAGTATAATGTCCAGATGTTGTAGAAGAACCATGATGGAAAATTATTGCTACTGCTACAAAAGTCCTTCCTGATATTTATAGTTGACTTGCTACAAAGTGTTTTATTAAAGTTTTCAATTTTCTTCCATCACCTGTACAACGTTGCATTATTAAAATTATATATTGTCCATATCTTTGTATAAATAATGTTGATAACATTTCTGATTTGCATTGGCTACACTCCATGTTTTGATTTGCTGCTTTAACTAGTTCGTTGAAAGACACTGATTTACAGTCTGGTAATGTCAAATATATAAATCTTTCAGTGTCTATGTTAGTGCTACATGTAAACAAACAACTTTGACATTGATGTTCCCATTTATAACAAAGGCCAAAAAGATTTTCTATTTCTATGCCTTCATTTTCCAATACGGTAAGCATATACATTAGAAATTCCTGAGCATCTTGTTGGATATTTTCCGTAAATTGTGTAGAACCAGAACATATATCCAAAAGTTTACGAATATCAGAAACGCTTTGCATTTTACTCTTATCAGTTCTCAATTTTTCATAAACAGAATGCAACAAGGAACAAAATCTTTTTCCCGACTCTCCATAATTTGCTGTAGCAAACTTTCAAGAAAAAAAACAACATTAACTACTACATTAGCATAGCAGTTGATACCTGAACTATTTTCAAACTGATAACCAACAATATCTTCAACAGGGTCCTTTTTTTTTGCAAGCACAACATTATCTTGTTTTTTTCCTTCTCTATCACTTTACTACAAATATTCTCATATCTTCTTTTTCGACCTACTACACGCTTTTCAAATACAGGATATTCACCTAAATTGGGAGCTTATGCTCTTCTTAACCTATTATACTCTTTTACACAGTTTACATCTGCAGTAATCTTTGACTCATCAAAATCAATTAAAAACAATCCAGATAAAGTTCTGACTCGGGATAAAGCAACATATGCCATACCCTCTTTAAACACGCTACTTCCAATGTTCACTAAAGCACTGTCTACACTTAATCCTTGAGATTTATGAATAGTCACTGCATATGCCAGAGAAAGTGGAAATTGTTTCCTACGGACATACAAATCTTTAACAAGCAAAAAACTAACAGAACAACGACCAATTTGTTTTACTTCTTCAATATGATCAAATTTAATTTTTAAAAATTCAATTCCATCTCGTTTATCAAAATTTACAAAATTCACAACTTTCCCCATAGCTCCATTAACTAAACCTTTTTCCACATCCAAATTACGCCGTAAAATTACTCGACAGTTTACACATACATATAAATTCTTTTCTAAACCAGCAGTTTTAGATATCGATTTTTCTAAAGAATCCAGTTTTGTTTTCAATGTTTCTGTCAAAATAATAGTGATTCCTTCATGCTCTATTTTATCAATGGCTTCCATTTTTATTATTTCTTCATTTTCTAGCTTCAAAAGTTGTTCATTGAATGTAGAACACTCACGCAGTGTTGGCATTAAACAAATTATAGATTTACTTTCAGCCATTTTCATATATATTTTTTCTGGAACTATATTTTCATTTGGAAACAAATTCATAAGTAGTCGACTTAGCAAAGCTTGTTTGCCTTGTTCTGTCAGAACTCCAATTCTTATATCTTCAAGAATAGATCCATAATCAACATCATTTGCCTGTCGCATATTTGTAATAAGTTCTTTGTATTCAAAATATGACCAAATATTAACGTTGCCAACACTTCCCAAAGACTTTCTGGTGTCTTCGTGCACAAGTGTTTTAAATACTGGTTGTCCTTTTACAGGAGTAAGTTGCAGAAGATCTCCAAAAACGATCACATGTTTTCCTCCAAATAAGACATCGTATTCTGTTTTAAGAATTTGCTGCATTCTTAAATGCACAAAAGCAAGCATTAAGTTCGAGACCATGCGCACCTCATCAATAATTAGAAGTTTCATTTTCCTCAGCACTCTTGAAACTTCATAAGAAGCTTCACCAGATAGCTTGTGATATTCCAATTTGTTTTCATGCTCTACAGGTAGCATTAGTAAACGATGTAATGTGATTCCTTTAATGTTGTGTGCTGCCAACCCTGTTGGAGCAGTTACAACACAAGCCAAATGTGAATTAGTTGTTTTCTGCAGATAACTGGTCAATACTTTAATTAAGAAACTTTTCCCAGTGCCAGCTTGACCACTGACATACATTCGGATAGGTTGAAATGATGTGCATGTGCAGTCTTTTGTTTCATGAAGAAATCCATGGTCAATCTGTTGTCTCACTTGCTGATATATTTCGTTCTGTTCAACATTTAGTTGTTCTTCCAAGATTCCTAAGTCCATAATATCTTCTTGAGCTTGATGCATTGCTGTTTCCACCTCATTCATTGCGATTGCTGCTTCATTTTCAACAATTGGTTGTCCAAGTGGATCCTGACTCATTGGTGGAGAACTTTGACTGTCTTGAGAACTGTCTCTAGCAATCTCAACTGCAATAGTAGCTTCTTGATCAATTTCATCGTTCAACATTCTCACATAATTTGCAAAAGCACTACATTCTATGGTATCTTTACAAGCATTGAAGTGATCTTCATAGCTCAGAAAATCTACAAGTAATTCCAATTCGGAACGCCACGGTTTAAACAGTTGTAAAAGTGCAAAATAGTAAAATTCTCTTTTATCAGCAGTGTCACAACTCAGTTTTCTGTGATTAATCAAATTTCCTTTCCTTTGTTTCACCAAACATCCTTCTGAACCAATCACTGCATATTTTCCATCAGTGATGTTTTCTGTAGTATTCCGTTTAAAAGTGTAGTTTTGCAGCACTTCATAGAGACATATATTCTCAAGATGATGACTTCTATTTGGATAATATGTATCCAACATATTTGTTTTCACAATATCTGTACTTTCCGGCTCTTTTTCTGCTAAATATTCAATTTCTTGAACAGATTTAAGTACTCGATTTCGCGTTGCAGCAAGACCTAGACTCACCCAAATGATTCTTCTAGATTTTGAGTATAAACTTGCAGATGATAACCGATCTGAGCATTCATACGCTCCAATTTCTCGATGGGATAACATCTTCAAACTGAAACTGTATAATTTCTTACTTAGAGTCTTCTCGTGAGAAATCTCTTCCCACATTTCTTTCAATTCTGTCTTTTCTGATTTTGTAATGTAGGACGTTACATACCGAGCAACAGCAATGGAATTATCCGCAACATACTGAATATCCATATTAGCATTCCACATTGAGAGAATAACAGGATTATAATCATTTATATATTTTGATTCTTCACTTCTTCTTAAATTGTATGTATTTTTTGGAGACTTTCTAGTGATGGTATGTCTCATGGCTGACATAAAACTGTTTACTCTTCCTTTGGATATTACAGGACGTGGAAATCCAAAACGACATTTGGTATAAAACTTTTCCTTAGACTTGTACTTTCGTCGACAGTATTTTCCACATCGATGGCTTTGGAATCGTAAAACTTGTTGTCTTAAGTTGTTTCCTTCTGTTCTTTTGGGTATAGCACATGTCGCATATTCTTCAATAAAAGACAAAACAGTATCATCAGAATCAGTTCCAAATTTAGGGGCATCTTTGATCCATATCAGCATATGTATATGAGGAGCACCTCTAGCTTGATACTCCTTTCTCCCAAAAAAATCCAGAACATCTCCAAGAGGAGGATTCTTTTTATTGCAGATAAAAGACATCATAGCTTCAAATCTATGATTAAAATACCTGCACACATTAACAGGATCCAAAGAGCACAATTCTCCAGGTGTCTTGTATTCAATATTTTTTACATTTGAATTTGCCTCTCGAAGAAATTCAAGTAAATCATCCCAAGCGTATTCAGCACAGCTTAGGGTAACAAACCACGTAGGAGTTCCTAAGTTCCTTAGCATACATTTAAGTTCTCCATGACGACGGTACCAATACTCATTAGTACCACGCTGACATGCCATCAAATTAATTAGCTGAGATTCTAGATGATCGTCTCTCTGATGTACTTTATCCATAAATTCCTTTGCAGAAACATTTTGAAAATGTACTCCTGTTTTCAAAATGTGGTTCACTGCATATGAAAGTCCAGATAAGTCACTCTCAAACAAAAGATGAAATATATATGGGATACATTGTCGAAACCTTGGATCTTCTGCATACAATCTTGTTGTCCGATATTCAGATGCAGGAATTTGCACAGGTCGTTCATCATATCGTCCACCTTTTCCAGTTGGAAAAAGCTGTGGAAAACAACGAGCTTCCAAACTTTTCTCCCATACACTAATAGGAGTACCCTTTGCTTCCTTCATTTGGAATAACTCAATAGTATTCCCCATCACTTCTTTCGAATGAAGTGGATGTACACTATAATGTTCATAGATTTCTTCATTTTTCGACATGTCCACTTTTTCAATTTGACCACTTGACGTTTCAGTCTCATCTTCTAAAAGTATTTCTTCTTCTTCCACATACACATTTTTATAGTACTCATTGTTTTTTATTAGATATAATGTTGCCTTTTGCACTTTTCTAACATCCACTAATTCTTGCCAGATTTTATTACTCTTAGTAGGAACACCATTACCTAGAATAACTAAAGGTTCACTTTCTACATTCTCTACACCAATAGTGTCAACATTTTTCTTTAAATCCAGTGGTAAATATACAACTCTTCCTTTTAATCCTCTCTGTAAATCAGTCGGAGGCAATTTACCTGTTTTTGGCTCCATACGAACAATAGCCTGAAATGGGTGTACACATTGAATCAGAATAGACTCATACGTGTTTAAATCTATTAGTTCCGGAGGAATAGTTATCAACTCTAGATCATTATGAACAGCTCTAGCAGGCATTTTATTTTCATCCAATTTGTTATAACAATATTTACAAATACGTTGATCAGTACCCAAATCAAAACAATTCTCTACCCACAAATAAGTTGCAAAATTCTTCCACTGATCATTATTTTGTTTTTCACTTTTAAAATACAGATCAACACTCCTAGTCTGATTTCTATAGTGAGTTCGCCGGCAACAAATACAACAATAATTTGGCCTTTCACCTGAAATCACCTTAAACTTTGTAATTTGTTCTTCAAATTTTTTTGAAGTAGTATGTTGCACATTCTCTTCAACATTTTCTTCTACCAATGTGTCAGTTTCTGCACTCTCTTCTTCCGGACCAAAGTAACAAAACTCAATTTCATCACAAACCTTCTTAACATCAGATACTGACCCACACAAAAGAGCACTGTTCAACTCATTTAATTTAAGTGCTGGACTTTTGCATAATACAATCTTCTAACTAACTTCCGCATTTGAGAATGATGTACTGCTAACATCCTAAAATGATGAAAAACACTTTGACATACTTTTCTAGAAAGACAAGCCAGAGAATGACCTTGCAAACCAGTATTTTTTCTCACTCTGCAAGGGTCTAGTCCTTGCAACATCTTAATCTTTTGCTTAACACTTTTTTTAGTATACTCTCGTAAGAAATTGCGTAAAATATCAATAGATTCCTGTCGTACACTACAAATACTACTGCAATCCCAAGTATACACTGGGGCTTTAGGACGTCTCCCTAAAGCTTCATCAGCTATCACTTCTTCTACATTTCTGGGAACCATCTTCTCTTTCTCAATTGCACAACCATTTCTAACCTCATAAGCACGACCACTGGTATCAACTGCATGCAATAAATTATTGATCTGAAAATAACTCTCTTCATTAAAGAACGGCTCTGAACTTGAACTATGTTTCCATTCACCCCAAAAAAAATCACAAAAATTAGTTCTGTTAATTACTTTTTTCTTCTTACTTTTGGCCTTCAAAAAATGGATTGGTTTATGTAGTGATCGAATTCTATTTAAAACTAAAATAAATAATTTCCTTTTTAATTCCAAAGCTTTTTGAACAATGGATTCAATATGCTTTTTCTTTTTATAAAATAGTGCTCTTCTTTTATATTTTTTAACATCTTTAAGCAAGTTAAAAACAACTCTATTATAAAAAATCTTTTTCCTGATTTCTTTATACTGATTTTGCCTTCTTTTACCATTCATTGTATCTTTTGAATGTAATTTTCCATTTACTCCTTTCTTTTTACTCATATTCTTTTTTGTAGTTGAAGCATTGTTTTTACTTTCTACAATCTGTACACTATTTCTAGGCTTTGAAATTTTTTTAAGGAATTCTTTTGTTGTCTTACCGAAAGACTTTTTCTTTTTAGCCACATGATGTTGGTCATCCAATACTTCTTCTGCAGATTTGTTCAAATAATTTTCCTTTTGCTGTCGTTTTCTCTTTCTTGATTTTCGAGGCATGATAACTTTGTTTTAATGATGATAAACAATATCTGTAAGAAATAATTATAAATAAATTAATTTTAATAAATTCATAAATTATACCTTTCTATTACTATAGAAACACATTGCACGTGTTAAAACCTAGCTCACTGTATAAGTAGTTGGGTAGCAAAACAATAATTAGAGTACTACACGGACAGTGCCTTGGTGAATTTATATGTGGTTCAGTTTTTGCGCAGTGAATGGATTAGTACATAGTGTTCAATGGGTCACTACAACACTGCAAGGACAGTTACAGGATTTTGCTCGAGTGTATGGATACTGCCTGGGGAAATGAAGGTGTGTAAGATAAGTGTGTAGGTGATTAAAGGAGTGCATGCATATTCGATAAACATTTGTAGCAGTCCATGTGCTAAAGCCAGAATCACTGCATGAGTACTTGTGTACTGATTAAATGATTAGAGTACTGCAAAGAGAATGCCCGGGTGAATTTATAAATGGTTGGGTTTTGGCAGAGTGAATGCATTAGTACATGGTGCTGAATGGGTCAATACAGGATTGCAAGGGGAATGACAGGGTGTTTCTTGAAGTGTAAGGAGACTGACTGGGGAATTAAACGCCTTAAACACAAGTGCGTAGATGGTTAAAGGACGACATGCATAGTGGATAGAAGTTTGAAACACTGTATGTGGTAAGGCTCTATATCACTGAATGAGTATTTGGATAGTAACTGAATTTAAACAGTACTGTAAGGAGAGTGCCTAGGTGAATTTTTAAGTGATTGGGTTTTGGCGCATTGAATAGATTAGTACATGGAGCTGAATGGGTCACTAGAGGAGATTGCTAGAGTGTATAGATACTGACTGGGGAATTGAAGGTGTGAAAGACAAGTGTGTAGGTAGTTACAGGACTACATGCGTAGTGGATAGGTGTTTGAAGCAGTCTATGTGCTAAGGCCTGGATCACTGCATGAGTAATTGGGTACTGACTGAATGATTAGAGTACTTCAAGGTGAGTGCCTGGCTGAATTTATAAGTGTTTGAGTTATGGCGCAGTGTTTGGATTAGTATATGTACTGGATGGCTGAGTGGAGGAGTGCATGGGGAGTAACAATGTGTTTATTGGAGTGTATGGATAGTGCCTGACAATTGAAAGAGTCAAAAACAAGTGTGTAGGTAGTTACAGGAATACATGCGTAGTGGATAGGTGTTTGAAGCAGTCTATGTGCTAAAGCCTGGGTCACTGCATGAGTAATTGGGTACTGACTGAATGATTAGAGTACTTCAAGGTGAATGCCTGGCTGAATTTATAAGTGTTTGGGTTATGGCGCAGTGTTTGGATTAGTATATGTGCGGGATGGCTGACTGGAGGAGTGCATGGGGAGTAACAATGTGTTTATTGGAGTGTATGGATACTGCCTGAGAATTGAAGGAGTGAAAGACAAGTGTGTAGGTGGTTAGAGGACTTCATGCGTAAAAAATAGGGGTTTGTAGCAGTCTATGTGCTAAGGCCTGGGTCATTGTATGAGTATTTGGGTAGTGACTGAATAATTAGAAAACTGCAAGGAGTGTGCCTAGGTGAAATTATAAGTGTTTGGGTTTTGACGCAGTGTTTGCATTAGTACATGGTGCAGGATTGCTGACTGGAGGAGTAATGGGAAGTGACAGGGTGATTCCTGGAGCATCTAATACTACGAAAACTTGACAACATGACAGGTTTTAAAGCGGTTATCTGTCTGCAAACACATGAAGTACCCAAATGCTTCTCTCACAATGGTTGCCCAAATGCAGACAGACTCACAGTGTAATTGTAGACAAGCAACACAGTTCCTTGGACCTTTCCAAAACACATTCACTAGTCTGGAAGAGGTAAGGTGACTGCACACATTTTACATAATTCACTACTGCAGTCTACTGTGAATGACTCTCTCATTCTGCGAATGCACAAGCAATGACTGGCTTCTAATACTACGAAAACTTGACAACATGACAGGTTTTAAAGCGGTTATCTGTCTGCAAAGACATGAAATACCCAAATGCTTCTCTCACAATGGTTGCTCAAATGCAGACAGACTCACAGTGTGATTGTACACAAGCAACACAGTTCCTTGGACCTTTCCAAAACACATTCACTAGTCTGGAAGGGGTAAGGTGACTGCACACATTTTACATAATTCACTACTGCAGTCTACTGTAAATGACTCTCTCATTCTGCGAATGCACAACCAATGACTGGCTTCTAATACTACGAAAACTTGACCACATGACAGGTTTTAAAGCGGTTATATGTCTGCAAAGACATGAAGTACCCAAATGCTTCTCTCACAATGGTTGCTCAAATGCAGACAGACTCACAGTGTGATTCTAGACAAGCAACACAGTTCCTTGGACCTTTCCAAAACACATTCACTAGTCTGGAAGGGGTAAGGTGACTGCACACATTTTACATAATTCACTACTGCAGTCTGCTGTAAATGACTCTCTCATTCTGCGAATGCACAACCAATGACTGGCTTCTAATACTACAAAAACTTGACCACATGACAGGTTTTAAAGCGGTTATCTGTCTGCAAAGACATGAAGTACCCAAATGCTTCTCTCACAATGGTTGCTCAAATGCAGACAGACTCACAGTGTGATTCTAGACAAGCAACACAGTTCCTTGGACCTTTCCAAAACACATTCACTAGTCTGGAAGGGGTAAGGTGACTGCACACATTTTACATAATTCACTACTGCAGTCTACTGTGAATGACTCTCTCATTCTGCGAATGCACAAGCAATGACTGGCTTCTAATACTATGAAAACTTGACAACATGACAGGTTTTAAAGCGGTTATCTGTCTGCAAAGACATGAAGTACCCAAATGCTTCTCTCACAATGGTTGCTCAAATGCAGACAGACTCACAGTGTGATTGTACACAAGCAACACAGTTCCTTGGACCTTTCCAAAACACATTCATTAGTCTGGAAGGGGTAAGGTGACTGCACACATTTTACATAATTCACTACTGCAGTCTACTGTAAATGACTCTCTCATTCTGCGAATGCACAACCAATGACTGGCTTCTAATACTACGAAAACTTGACCACATGACAGGTTTTAAAGCGGTTATCTGTCTGCAAAGGCATGAAGTACCCAAATGCTTCTCTCACAATGGTTGCTCAAATGCAGACAGACTCACAGTGTGATTCTAGACAAGCAACACAGTTCCTTGGACCTTTCCAAAACACATTCACTAGTCTGGAAGGGGTAAGGTGACTCCACACATTTTACAAAATTCACTATGCAGTCTACTGTGAATGACTCTCTCATTCTGCAAATGCACACGCAATGACTGGCTTCTAATACTATGAAAACTTGACAACATGACAGGTTTTAAAGCGGTTATCTGTCTGCAAAGACATGAAGTACCCAAATGCTTCTCTCACAATGGTTGCTCAAATGCAGACAGACTCACAGTGTGATTGTAGACAAGCAACACAGTTCCTTGGACCTTTCCAAAACACATTCACTAGTCTGTAAGGGGTAAGGTGACTGCACACATTTTACATAATTCACTACTGCAGTCTACTGTGAATCACTGTCTCATTCCGCGAATGCACAAGCAATGACTGGCTTCTAATACTACGAAAACTTGACAACATGACAGGTTTTAAAGCGGTTATCTGTCTGCAAAGACATGAAGTACCCAAATGCTTCTCTCACAATGCTTGCCCAAATGCAGACAGACTCACAGTGTGATTGTAGACAAGCAACACTACTCCCTGGACTTTAACAAGAGAAACACATTAGTCTTATTAAAAACAAAGGCACAACATACAACCCCTCACAAATTAATAACTCACCTTTCAAATTGATTTATTGATTAAGAAGTATGTCAGTCACACACCAGATGTTCTTAAACCAAATGTCTGTACTGCACTGCTCTTAGCAAATCCAGAAAATGGCAAACTTTCCCTCTCTTTCTGCACACATATACATGTAAATATCAAATCACATTGCTTCCCACATCATTTTCTGCCCAGGGGGTCCTTGTGAGACCCCCTGAGCAGACCTAGGGGGTCAGGGTGTTTCTACCCTGCCCCCTTTGTGCGTTTTGCACACTTGTTTCTTTTTTTTCTCTCGGCGGGATCCGCGCACCCTGAGCGCATCCTGACGATTAAAAAAAAAAAGAAAATGCTTTTTTCTGCCCAGAGGGTCCTTGTGGGACCCCCTGAGCAGGCCTAGGGGGTCAGGGTGTTTCTACCCTGCCCCCTTTGTGCCTTAAATGGCCTGAAGAGGGGGGCCACGCAGCCCCCCTCCATATTTTTTATTTAAAAAAGAGGGCATGCCCCGGGGGATGGGGTCCCCGGGGCCAATAGAGGCCCAGGGAAGGGGGGCCACGCGGCCCCCTTCCCGTTTTTTTTTTTTTTTTTAAATAAAACAAAAAAAATGCTCAGGCCCCGGGGGATGGGGTCCCCGGGGCCAAAAGTGGCCGAGGGAAGGGGGGCCACGCAGCCCCCCTCCCATAAAAAAAAAAAAAAAACGGCATTGTGCCGGAGGCCCCGCCCCTCCCTGCAGTACTCTGCAAACGCGCCCCATGGCGCGTTTAAGAAGGGGAAGTAATTCCCTTGAATTCTGGGGTCCCTGGGGCCAACTAGCCCACCAGGAACCTCCAGTATGCGCCAGGGGCTGCCTTGCAGAGAGGTGTACAGAGGCCACGCCCCTTTTTACACCTCTCTGCAACGCAGCTCTGTGGCGCTTAATGGAGGTAGCTGGTGGGCTAGTTGCACCCCAGGGACCCTCAGGATTGAAGGGGAGTTAATCCCCCGACTTAAAACGCACCACGGGGCGCGTTTGCACAGTGGTGAAGGGAGGGCGGGGCCTGAGGTGACATGTGTGGAAACAGGCCCCGTGGCGCGTTTTAAGATGGGGAATTAAATCCCTTCAATCCTGAGGGTCTCTGGGGGCCAACTAGCCCAACAGGTACATCCACAAAGCGCCACAGAGCTGCGTTGCAGAGAGGTGTAAAAGGGGTGTGGCCTCTCTACACGTCTCTGCAACGCAGCCCCTGGCGCATACTGGAGGTTCCTGGTGGGCTAGTTGGCCCCTAGGGACCCTCATGATTCAAGGGGACTTAATCCCCCAACTTAAAACGCGCCACGGGGCGCGTTTGCACAGATGTCACCTCAGGCCCCGCCCTCCCTTCACCATTGTGCAAATATTCCTCTAAAATCTGCCGAAATACGAATTCCGATTTACTCACCTGTTATCAGGAGAGACCTCAGTGCTGTATCTTTCAGCCCAGTACTGGTCCTGAAAAGTAATTTTAACCGTACTTACCAGTAACTTGAATTTCCTTCCATAGGCTAACATTGACTGGTTTCACTTGGAAATTCTTCTAAGTGTGGAGTTTTGGAACTTTAAAATATTCCTCTAAAATCAGCCGAAATACGAATTCCGATTTACTCACCTGTTATCAGGAGAGACCTCAGTGCTGCATCTTTCAGCCCAGTACTGATCCTCAAAAGTAATTTTAACCGTACTTACCAGTAACTTGAATTTCCTTCCATAGGATATCATTGCCTGCTTTTTGCTGAAAAAGTTTCTAAGTGTTGATTTTTGAAACATACAAATATTCCTCTAAAATCAGCCGAAATACGAATTCCGATTTACTCACCTGTTATCAGGAGAGACCTCAGTGCTGTATCTTTCAGCCCAGTACTGGTCCTGAAAAGTAATTTTAACCGTACTTACCAGTAACTTGAATTTCCTTCCATAGGCTAACATTGACTGGTTTCACTTGGAAATTCTTCTAAGTGTGGAGTTTTGGAACTTTAAAATATTCCTGTAAAATCAGCCGAAATACGAATTCCGATTTACTCACCTGTTATCAGGAGAGACCTCAGTGCTGCATCTTTTAGCCCAGCACTGACCCTGAAAAGTAATTTTAACCGTACTTACCAGTAACTTATATTTTCTTCCATAGGAATCCATTGTCTGGTTTTCAGCAGAAAAGTTTCAAAGTGTCGATTTTCACAAACTACAAATATTCCTTAAAAATCGCCTGTATGACTTAAACGCATTCTTTCAACTGTTTACAGGAGATGCACCAGTGCTGGATCCAGGATCCAACACTGAGTAAGAAAAAGTAACGATAACAGTTTTTACCTGCTAAGTGAATTTCCTTCCATGGGATAACATTGGTGATTCTATGAGAAAAAGTTTCAAAGTGTCAACTTTTAAAATACAATAATATTCCTTAAAAATCACTACTGTAACCAAAACGCTTTTACTCAACTGTTTACAGGAGATGTCCCAGGACTGAATCTAGGATCCAGTCCTGTGGTTAGAAAAGTAATCCATAAAGTAACTAATTGCATTTAACTAGAAATTCACATTGAGCTGAATGTTGCATTGTGTTTGAAAATGTGTTGCCCATTGCAACAACTGTAACTACTGTACTTAAAAGTATATTGCCTATGTGCAAAGTATTTAAACTAAAGTAATTCATTCTGAGAAAGTATATTTTGTAATGTAAATAATGAATAATGTAATTACAATGTAATTTAAAAAATAAAACATCTAAAAATAAATAGTTTAAAAATATGTAGTAAATCAGTATCAAAAAAAATAAATATAACAATTAATACATTTAAAAATTGTCATTTACAAAACCTTTGAAATTCACTGAAAAAAACCATAGGTTTCAGACATGTTATAGTTAGGAATTAGCATTTAAAAAACCTTTGAAATTCACTGAAAAAACCATAGGTTTCAGGCTTGTTATAGTTAGGAATTAGCATTTTAAAAACCTTTGAAATTCACTGAAAAAACCATAGGTTTCAGGCCTGTTATAGTTAGGGTTTAGCATTTAAAAAACCTTTGAAATTCACTGAAAAAAACCATAGGTTTTAGCGAAAGTTATAGTTAGTTGGACATTGCACTCGTACAAAACCTGTGAAATTCCCCCGTTATAGTTAGTTCAGCTAACTATAACTTGCGCCCCGCAATGCACTGCTGATGACGTCACATATTACATCACTCATGACATGGTCAGTGACATCACTGATGACATCACTGATGACATCTCAAATGACATCACTGATGACATCATCCATGTGAGAATTTAATGCATCTTCTCACACCCTAATATAACTTTTGATACACCCACTCTAAATTACAGACTGCCATTCTCAAAACCATACACACTCCAATACCAATAAGTACATACCCACTCAATGATTCTTAGGTCTACACACACACATCTACTCACTCACCCGTACAGTCACTCATACTTACAGTCACTCAGTACATGACTATCATATGCACTCATACACCTATATAAACACTCACACAACGCAACTCATCCATAGAGGTACTCACACACCTAGTCAGTCATGCTAATAATTAATCACACTCCCATTTACTCACCTATACAGTTATACACACCAGCTCACTTACTCATAAAAATACTAGCACATTCTTACGCTCCTATGCAATCACTGATGCAAGCACACACTCATCCATATAGCCACTCTCACAATCACACACTCTCAATTATAGCCATTTATATACTCCAACACACATATATACTGCCTTTCACATATGTAGTTACTCACACATGTACCACTGAGATATACATTCAATCACTAACACACCCATACACACACTCACCCACCCATACAGTCCATCACAGACGCACTCTTGAAACCATGCACCCAGTGAATCACCCACTCACACATCTATGCACAGAGTCACACACACCCCACCCACACAAACACTGAGGCACCCATACAGATACTCAGAGAACCAATCCATAACCCATATAGACACTCATTTAGCTAGTCAGAAACCCATGCAGCTGCTTACACAACAACAGACAGACGGATACAGACATTCACACAGTTTAGTCACTCACCCATGCATCCAGTAAGATACGTTTAATCACTCACTTATAGTCTCAGTCACGCACCTACTAAATCATCCATTCAGACGCTTATACACCCACTCATTCTTCAATATGCCTTTCCCTATATATATTAAACATATTTAAACTTTACACAAACACACAGTCACTGGATGATGTCATCAGTGATGTCATCAGTGATGTCATTTGAGATGTCATCAGTGATGTCATCAGTGATGTCACTGACCATGTCATGAGTGATGTAATATGTGACGTCATCAGCAGTGCATTGCGGGGGCGCGAGTTATAGTTAGCTGAACTAAGTATAACGGGGGAATTTCACGGGTTTTGTACGAGTGCAATGTCCAACTAACTATAACTTTCCCTAAAACCTATGGTTTTTTCAGTGATATATATATATATATATATATATATATATATATATATATATATACAGTTACACTCCAATGTGCAATGCACGCACAAAAACGGGAACGGACAACTTCTTTGCTGGTGCCAGTATCAAACTTTTATTGTGTTTTTCAGATAAGTGCAAAGTTCATGACGCGTTTCGGGCCTCCTGGCCCTTGATCACATGGTCACGTTATGTTATAACAGTGAATTTATTGGGTGGAAAGCACCCATCACCTGACACATTTAGCAGCACTACAATGGAGCTAGAAAAAATACTTCACTTTGTAGTTTTCTATATTTCGGCAATGTATTGAGGTTAAAAAACAAATTACCTGATGTACATTTCTTTAAATAACAATCATATTAATTGAATTTAATATCTAATTCATATTTTGGTGGTACATTAGTTAGTAATGGAAGATGCAATATGATGTACATAGCACAAATGCTGATAACTTAACATTTCTTCCAGTTAGCCCCAATTGTTTGTAACCAACATGATTTCTCCAGGTTAAACCCACAAAAATAGAATAAATATATAGATATAATTTGATGGGCATAATCTTAGTATAGGTTTTGACAGTGCAAATACTGATAGTGCAAAATATACTGGCCAAACATTCATTCTTGATTGTACGTTGATTACTAACAGAATGAAACAAAAAATATACATAGCACAAATGCTTTCGGTCATCAGTGATGTCATTTGAGATGTCATCAGTGATGTCATGAGTGATGTCACTGACCATGTCATGAGTGATGTAATATGTGACGTCATCAGCAGTGCATTGCGGGCACGCGAGTTATAGTTAGCTGAACTAACTATAACAGGGGAATTTCTATGGTTTTGTACGAGTGAAATGTCCAACTAACTATAACGCCCCTGAAACCTATGGTTTTTTCAGTGAATTTCTAAGGTTTTTTAAATGCTAATTTCTAACTATAACGTGCCTGAAACCTATGGTTTTTTCAGTGAATTTCTAAGGTTTTTTAAATGCTAATTTCTAACTATAACATGCCTGAAACCTATGGTTTTTTCAGTGAATATATATATATTTATTATACTATGTATACATGTGAAAATGTCTCGGTCCCCTGTTTGCCTTGGTGGCACGGAAAAAATGGGTGGAACTGACGTCAGCACGCCGACGAGGTCCTCTTATGGCTCCGATGCCGTCATACGGTGTCGCGAGCGGAGCCGTGCTCGTTGACGTGGGAGAGCTAGAAAAGAATTTCCGTGGAATGCTGGTGCAGGGGATATTCACCTAAGTGTTCAGGCTAGTCCTTTGGGAGCAACTGTTTATGTTGCCACTCCAGAAACCGAAACCAGTGATCCGAGGGCAGAGGCCCTGCAGATGGCACACGAGTTGGGGTGCCCAGTCGTGTGCACCGGCGGGGCAGCGAAGTGACAAGCACCACAACCCACAAAAAAGGTTACGAGGGCACTGAATAACACAGGATCTTCTCTTTGTATCTGGCAGGAACAACAAAGTTAAAATGCCCTAGTACCAAAATGTAGAATTAGTGCTACAACGGTCTTCAAGAGGACCTGCGATGCCGCTTCTGCCTCCCGTACCCTGGAGGCGGCACATGGGTCACGCGGTACGGTCTTACTGCGGTGGGACGCACACTCGTTGACCTCTCATGGCACTGCTCCACACTTCAGGGAGGACGCTTTCCATTAGCTATGTTTTCTGATGACAAGTCGCGCCGGTCCCGTCCAACAACAGAAATCCTTTAGATCCAAACAGACTCTTCCACTCTCTCACCGGAAGTGAAACCAGGCCACGCGGACGCTTTCACAATACAACATCCGGGAATGCACTTTTTGGTAAAAAAAACCACATTCCTTCCTTCTAATTAATCAAATAAACGTCTCACTGAAGAACAGGGGCCAGCTTCGATCGGTAAACAGCCGTTACAACGACTTTTTTACTTTGCGATACCATTACAACGCATGCATTACCAAGCATGCGTTATACATCACAAAGTCATTACTACGCATTTTTTTAGAACGCATGGTCATTTACCACGCATGCCTTTACAACTAATTTTGTTGTAAAGGTATGTATGGTAAATGACCATGCGTTCTAAAAACATGTAGACGATCCATGTCGTTGTAAGGAAACAGAGGCTGTTCCGTTTCCTCACAACGACGTGCATCGCCCCTTAGAGATGACGTGAAGCAGGAACCATGAGGAGAGAGGAACCATGAGGAGTGAGAGGTAAGGGGGATTGGGCATGGGGTGGGGGTTTCTTTTCTAGGGTTTAGGGTAGTGCAGTGGTGTTTGGGTGGTGTAGGGGGTCGTGCTGGGGGTAGTGTTTTAGGGTTTAGGGTAGTGCAGTGGTGTTTGGGTAGTGTAGGGGGTCGTGCTGGGGGTAGTGTTTTAGGGTTTAGGGTAGTGCAGTAGTGTAGGGGGTCGTGCTGGGGGTAGTGTTTTAGGGTTTAGGGCAGTGCAGTGGTGTATGGGTAGTGTAGGGGGTCGTGCTGGGGTAGTGTTTTAGGGTTTAGGGTAGTGCAGTGGTGTTTGAGTAGTGTAGGGGGTCATGCTGGTGGTAGTGTTTTAGGGTTTAGGGTAGTGCAGTGGTGTTTGTGTAGTGTAGGGGGTCATGATGGGGGTAGTGTTTTATGGTTTAGGGTAGTGCACTGGTGTTTGGGTAGTGTAGGGGGTCGTGCTGGGGGTAGATTTAGGGTTTAGGGTAGTGCAGTGGTGTTTGGGTAGTGTAGGGAGTTGTGCTGGGGGTAGTGTTTTAGGGGTTAGGGTAGTGCAGTGGTGTTTGTGTAGTGTAGGGATTGTGCTGGGGGTAGTGTTTTAGGGTTTATGTTAGTGCAGTGGTGTTTGGGTAGTGTAGAGGGTAGTGCTGGGGTAGTGTTTTAGGGTTTAGGGCAGTGCAGTGGTGTTTGTGTAGTGAAGAGGGTAATGCTGTGGGTAGTGTTTTAGGGTTTAGGGTAGTGCAGTCATGTTTGTGTAGTGTAGGGGGTCGTGTTTTAGGGTATAGGGTAGTGCAGTGGTGTTTGGGTAGTGTAGGGGGTCATGCTGGGGTTACTGTTTTAGGGTTTAGGGTAGTGCAGTGGTGTTTGGGTAGTGTAGGGGGTCATGCTGGGGGTAGTGTTTTAGGGTTTAGGGTAGTGCAGTGGTGTTTGTGTAGTGTGGGAGGTCATGCTGGGGGTATATTTAGGGTTTAGTGTAGTGCAGTGGTGTTTGGGTAGTGTAGGGAGTCGTGCTGGGGGTAGTGTTTTAGGGTTTAGGGTAGTGCAGTGGTGTTTGGGTAGTGTAGGGAGTCGTGCTGGTGGTAGTGTTTTAGGGTTTAGGGTAGTGAAGTTATGTTTGGGTAGTGTAGGGTGTCGTGCTGGGGGTAGTGTTTTAGGGTTTAGGGTAGTGCAGTGGTGTTTGGGTAGTGGAGGGGGTAGTGTTATAGGGTTTAGGGTAGTGCGCCCAACCAGCCACAATATCCGTGGACAAAGGGGATCCTGACTCTTTGGAATGCTCCGTCAATTGAATAATTTGGGTCAAGGGCCCTACCACGTCCAAGACCTATCAATTCCTTTCTTGGGATCCCTCATATACTTGGAGAAAAAGGTACATAATTTCTCATCAATTTCAGGCATGTGTGCCACCTTCCCCTTCAGTGAGGGCCTGGGGCATTCTCCCCTCATCCTATTCCTGACCTCCCTTTCAAGGGGTTGATGGATTTTCCCCACCACATACTCTGCCACTTTGGCGTCAGGTGTCCACTCTGCTGACCTAGGATGGTAAATTTGGGTAGGCTCGAACATGTCCGAGTGGACCCCGTCCCCAACCGGGGACTGAGAGGAGTGGGACTCTGGACGCCAGGGACGCCCCGAGTCCTTATTCTCATTGGAGGAGAAATCGTCCTCCGATACACCCTCTCCCTCTAAGGGAAACCCGCCGTCGGGGTCTACAATAATGGTGACAGTGTCGCAATTTTCTCCTGGCCTCTCCTCCTCCCGGCAGGGTGCATGTTTTAGCGTTCGCGCACTCTTGAGGAAGGTCTCCGTAAGTTTATCAAATCCTTCCAAGTGCCCCACGTTATGCTTAACGGCCCTTTTATTCCCCATCTGGGAGCTACTTGGACCCGCCACCACCAGATCTGGGTCACTGAACACCCCAGGGATGCTTTTCGCCAGCTTATCAACCTGATCCCTAAGAGGAGCCAGCGCCCTAGAAATAGCCAGAGAGATGGCTTGGTCCACTGCTGGAGGGAGAAGTTGGGATGCCATTCCTCCTCCACTTCCTGGTAGGAGGAGTAAAAATGGTCTTCTGGAGAAGACATGATAGCAGAGGGTGTGAGCACAGAACAAATGCCCTTAAAATCCTTAAGACAGCCCCCTCGCCGGTGCTCCAACAGCTGGGCTTTCCCCGAAGCTGTTATAAGAATAGACTGAGGCGCAATACCAATTACCACCACCAGGTGGCGCTGGTCACTAACGTGGCCGTGTGGGGAAATCACCGCGTAGCGGTGTCAAAATTAGGCGAGGTTGGTCGGGAATCAAGCGGACACTAAAGGAGTGACCGGATTCCCAAACGCGCGTAAAGACCAGCGGGAACGCTCGACGGAGCTGCCTCGCTCGGACCAGACGCGCCTGACAGGATCTCACCGCGCGCAGAGCACACAGCGGGAGAAACTGCGAGGGGAGAACGCGCTCGGGCAAGAGCCTGCTGCGCAGGGAATATGAAACAATACCAAGGCAATAATGCTAATAACGTGCACAAGAAACCGCTATACAAACAGCAACAACGTCAGATTAAGCCAAGAATGTAAGGAATGCACTTAACTGACGAGCAGTGAAGAAAGAGGAAGCGGAAGGGACGTCACGATATTATATACGATGGACTGTGATATGATTGGACTATAGTTGCCTTGGAGACTACCCCCTAATGGTTCATGGGTTGTGTAGTCTTTTGTTTAATGATTGTTGTGTTACGTTTTCTTTGAACTGCTATGCAAATAAAGTGAGGAAAGATATGCATAATCCTCGCCTCCGTCCTGCCATAGAATTCATTAAACTTTATTTGATCTGATTTAGAAACATAGATCTTAAAAGTGTACATAAAAACAGTAAATCCTCTTTCCTAATACAATACAGTGAGAATTAATTAAAACCAGTAGGTAAAAACGGGTGTTACAAAGCCCGGTTCAGAGCAACTTCAGGTTAACAGAATCGTAAAGTTCAATGTTTCGCAAGATCAAGCTCATGTACTTCGTGCAAAATACGCAATAAGGGGTCCAAGTAAGATGTAACGCTCCAATACCTGACCAGTTTGCACTATATAAAACTGCAGAAAAAATAAAAATAAAAAGTGTTTTGCACACTTCTGTCATTGGGCTATATGTGGGCTACATCTGGGTGATATTTGTGCTACATTTGGGCTCTTTTTTCTCTGGTGGCCATCTTGGGAGACTTATTTGTTATGAAGTTTCCTAATTTCGTCATTTACTGCAGTCTCCTCAGTAGGAAATGCTTTCAGTTTTTTACTTTGATTCCATCAAGAAGGCATTCAGATGTGTCACACATTTGCCATAAATTCAGAATGTTAGCACTCTAGTTGTTCATTAGATCACTGTAGTAAAGCTACTGCTCACCAGGGAGTTAACTGGAAGTCTACTGCTGGTATTGAAAGTGATTGTTTCAGTCTGCATGTCAGAATTTTCTAATGAAATAGAAGAGGATTTGAGATCTCACTTAAAACATGCCCTAAATCTTCTTTCTGCAGCACTAACCATAATTTCTATGGCAAAATGAACCCCCTCATTTTGTTCCTTTTTAAATTAAATGTTTTAAGTGTTACCAGTTTATTCCAATAAAGATGGCTTCAGGTGTGCCATACTTTTGTCATAAGTAAGACTGTTAGCGCTCTAGTTGTTCTTTAGAACACTCTGGGAAGCTGCAGTAGAACACAAAGGCATCAACTGACAGGCTGCTCCTGTTGAAATATAACAGGAAGATATTTGAGATCACACTTGAAACATGTCCTAATTTTTCTTTCTACAGCACTAACCATAATTTCTATGACAAAATTAACCCCCTCATTTTGTTCCTTTTTAAATTAAATGTTTTAAGAGTTACCAGTTTATTCCAATCAAGATGGCTTCAGGTGTGCCATAATTTTGTCATAAGTAAGACTGTTAGCGCTCTAGTTGTTCTTTAGAACACTCTGGGAAGCTGCAGTAGAACACAAAGGCATCAACTGACAGGCTGCTCCTGTTGAAATATAACAGGAAGATATTTGAGATCACACTTGAAACATGTCCTAATTTTTCTTTCTACAGCACTAACCATAATTTCTATGACAAAATTAACCCCCTCATTTTGTTCCTTTTTAAATTAAATGTTTTAAGTGTTACCAGTTTATTCCATCAAGATGGCTTCAGGTGTGCCATACTTTTGTAATAAGTAAGGCTGTTAGCACTCTAGTCGTTCTTTAGAACACTCTGGGAAGCTGCAGTAGAACACAAAGGCATCAACTGACAGGCTGCTCCTGTTGAAATATAACAGGAAGATATTTGAGATCTCACTTAAAACATGTCCTAATTTTTCTTTCTACAGCACTAACCATAATTTCTATGACAAAATGAACCCCCTCATTTTGTTCCTTTTTAAATTAAATGTTTTAAGAGTTACCAGTTTATTCCAATCAAGATGGCTTCAGGTGTGCCATAATTGTGTCATAAGTAAGACTGTTAGCACTCTAGTTGTTCTTTAGAACACTCTGGGAAGCTGCAGTAGAACACAAAGGCATCAACTGACAGGCTGCTCCTGTTGAAATATAACAGGAAGATATTTGAGATCACACTTGAAACATGTCCTAATTTTTCTTTCTACAGCACTAACCATAATTTCTATGACAAAATGAACCCCATCATGTTGTTCTTTAGAACACTCTGGGAAGCTGCAGTAGAACACAAAGGAATCAACTGACAGTCTCTGCCCTTGTTGGATGTACATGTTTTACTGAGAATGTCAGACTTCATTCTCACATGACTGAGAAAGATAATGTGAATTTACAGAAAATATGCTCTCATTTTAGCTTCTGGAGCACCTTCCAAAACTGTATGGGACAAGCATGTGAAAATAGTTTTCTCTCAAACATGATTCATGATATCCCAGCAGAAGATTTTTCACAGGGTAAAATCACCTTAGAACACAGTACAATTCCTGAAATTAGTATGGTACCATCAACAAATGAATTCTAATGTAACTAAAGTCTGTTATCACCCTTTATAGTTCTCCTTTTGGTAACCCTCAAAATCTTCGATTCACTACAATGCATTTCAATGGGGTACTATCATTTATATTGGTCCCAAGATGGCTGCCAGCAATTCCAGGATGAAGTGCTGACAGCCAATCAGATCTCACGATGACATGTGTGGTTAGGCTCCGCCCAGATATATATGTGTTTTCTTTTTCAAATTTCTCAGGAACTACTGAACGGATTTACCTCATTTAACCAAAAGGCACGACTCTGAACCAAGGGCTACCTTTTTGCCAAATTTGGTGTAATTCCGTTCAGCAGTTCGGGCTGTAGCTGCGACTAAAGGTTCCTATGGAAAACTGCATGGGGAAAACACGTTTTGGGACCCCTCTTTTTTCTCGGCCCCCACTTGACGACTCACCCCGAGACTTTCAGGATAGGAGCGGACCGGAGCGCCCCACGAGTTTTGAAAATTTTGCGAAGATTCATCAACCGGCGCCAAAGTTATTGGAAATAGAATGTTGTGAATTTCCTATGGAAAATAGGTCCTAACTATAACTACCTACTGGCGACCGCCAGTAGGTAATATATATATATATATATATATATATACATATATATGTATGTATATAACCTATACCTAGTTATAGTTAGGACCTAGTCTCCATAGGAAAAGCATTTTTTGACTTGGACATAACTTTGGCATCATTTGACTAATCTGCATGAAATTTTTCCCAAAAAGTGTCACGGTGGGTACAATTGTTATGGAAAGTTTTGGGGTGATCCGTGCAGTGGGGACCGAGAAATTGGGGTGCAAAATAAGGTCGCATTTGTAATGTTAGTTCCCATAGGAACCTTTAGCCACACCTACAGTCCGACTTACATCAAATTTGGCACGGCGGTAGATGTCGGTTCAAGGAAGTGCCTTTTGCTTATTTGCTGTAAATCTGTTCAGTAGTTGTTGAGAAATTTAAGTTTAAATTTATAGTGATATCTCTGGCTGTGGATATTTCGCGGAGGTTTTGCGATGAATCGTGAATGCACGTGTCAATGGGAATGCCATTTTATCTATGGGGAACAGTTCCCAGGGCTGAAGATTTCTGAAAAAGCTAACATAAAGTGTCAGAGTAGAGGTACTCTGACCCCATGTTTGAAAAATGGGGGTGTTAGTGACACAAGTTTTTTAAATCGCGCACAATATTCGCAGTGATGCCGCAACCTCTAGTGCGGCCTCCCGTGTATCATCATGGAGACATCACGACTATCAACGTCGTCATGAATATTAGTGAAAATATAAAAAAATATATCAGTGATTCATTAATACGCATTGTTGTGAGATATTGAGATTTTGATAAATGTTTTTATAGAGTTATTTATATAGTGAGTTATCTACTGTGATGGTTAGAATTAATTATATAGTTATAATTTTTTTATGTGGTGGTGGCTATTGAATTCCTGCTTTTGCTTTCTGCTTTTGCGACGTAACTGCGGGGATCACAATTAAAAAACGTCATTGTGATCTCCGGCCTCACCGCGACAATGGAAAATAGGTTTTAGAGATGGTTGTTCTAGAAATACACTAGAAAACCATGAGTTTGAAGAATACAGTAATAAACCTCTAGTGTGTAAAATACTGTAATTTGTGCATATATGTGTTTTCACTTTATGGGAAAGGCACGATCATCGCGAATAAGCACGAAAAAGAAAAATATGTCTGAAAGATGGATTTTAAAGACACTTAGTACAAAAATATGAGTTTACACATGCTTTGAAAGAAGTATTTATATAGTAATATGTGTAAGCCAATGTTCAAAATGGATTTTACCGCATATTATTTTTGGATGTGTTAGTGGTCATTGAATGCCTGCTTTTGCTTTCTGTTTTCATGACGTGTTCTTGGGGATCACGATTACCAAAGTCATTGCGATCTCTGTCGTCAACGTGAAACAGAAAATAGATTTTAGAGATGGTTTTTATATAAGCTCTCTAGAAAAATATGACTTTAGAGAATAGTGTAAGAACCCGCTAGTGTGTAAAATACTGTAATATGTGTGGATATATGTGTTTTAGACTTTATGGAAAAGGCGCCATCATCGCGGTTAACCACGTCATCACAACATCCCGAATAACCATAAAAACGGAAAATAGGTCTGAAAGATGATTTATAAAGATACTTAGTACAAAAATCCATGTAGAACAATGTACAGAATGTATTCATTTTCATATAAATTTTTGGGTGTGTTGGTGGTCATTGAATATCTTTTATTGTTTTCTGTTTTTGCGACATGTCTGCGGGGATCGCAACATCATCGTGAAGCTCCCCAAAAACTAAAGAAAAAAAAACTCTTTAAATAAAAACTTCACAATATTTTGGGTACTATGATGCTCTGACAAGTGTCGTTGTGTTGGTTGTGTGTATATGACGCTACACATAAGACCGGATGCAGAGTTTCAGGCTACTTAGAAACACCCTGTTCCCTTCATCTGTAAAGTGCGCTCCATCTTTTCTATAAATTCCATGCATGTCAAAACTCTGATTGTTGTTATAGATACAGCCCAAGTGATGGTCTCTGAGGAATGCTGAAACATTTTTATTAATATCTTTCCTGGCTTTGTCAATCTGTGGGCAGAATTGATTTGACCACTTCCATTTTTGACTTTGGATTATATATTAGAGTGCTCCAAGACAGTGTGAGGGAAGAGCAACATCAATTCTGCAAAAGTTTGTTTCATTAGGATTTCTAGCCCTACCCCAGTTAATGTGCCTAGGTCATTGCCACCACAGTGCACAACCATGAGGTGAGGAGCTTGGGAAACCACAATGGATTTAACCAAAGCCACAACTGATGAAACTTTAACCCTCTCTGGCCAAACCAAGTAATCTACACATTTTGCAAACCCAAGTCCCTGTCAATACCTCTCTTTTTTGCAGCCTCTTTAGCCCAATAGATATAGCTGTGGCCCACAGTCCATACTCTAAGCATTTGAAGTGAAGGAGTAATAGTAGTGAGGAGAAGGCTGGAGCTGAATGAGGTAGTTTTCCAAACGAAAAACAGTTAAAATGGAGGTGTTTTAAAAAAAAAAAAGATTCTGGGGCATATTAGCAAGACTCACATTAAAATTATCGCTGTTTTAGCGGCAGGAAACTGCCGCTAAAACAGCGATAATGGACTTGCTAATATGCGTTAGTGAATTCAATAGAAGCCCAGGTTAGATGTGCAGGACATCTAACCTGGGCTTCTATTGGAATTCCATAACGCATATTAGCAAGCCCATTAACGCTGTTTTAGCGGCAGTTTCCTGCCGCTAAAACGGCGATAATTTTAACGTGAGTCTTGCTAATATGCCCCTTAGTTAATTGGATGCTGTCAGCATTAAAGTTAATAAAATTACGTAGTGTGTTGAATGCCTTAGCAAGAAGTCTTATTATTGGCTGCTGTTAATGAAAAGAAAGAAATACTGACATGGATATGCCTTTGAATCTGTAGTGTAAAGCACACCTGATGTATCTTATTTGGAAGCAGCATGTTCCTTCTAGAATGTGCTGTGAACGTGTGACCTACTGGTTCCACTGGGTTGCTAGGTACACTGAGCTAAGACTGGGGGGGAAGGGTGTTGAAGAGACAGAATTTTTTTTTTAAAGTTGATGAGTGATGATACAATGTAAGTAATGACAAGTTTTAATTTCCAACTCTGGACTATGTAATAAACATTTGTGTAATATTTAAATTTCAGAAAAATTAAGCTAGCTATAGCTTTGAACTCCTGTTTTTTTGCAATTACTGTGCGATGTTCATATAAACATAGCGAAAATGCGCTGACATGACCCTCGTTTTGAAAGAGAGGGAAAGGGTTAACAGATGCTAACCATTCACAGGTGGAGATGCAGTAGTCTAAAATAAATGAAAGACATGATTTCATTTGCTACCTTTCTCATGAGGATAGAGTGGAAATTTGAAGAGGTTGCCATTTTAGAGTTGCTTTGTATGAGAGTGGTGTACCATTCTTATGCTTAGTTTTAAAAATCTTAACAGTGTCAAAACTATCCAGAAAGAGCTAAAACAACAATATAATCTACAAACTCAATTCACTGGTATGTATACAACTTTGTAATTATTCTAAAAATGTGCATTAGAATTAAAGATATATATGGGAGTTTGATTAAAGCAGTACCACAGTGATGTGAAAAAATATATGAGATGAACTGTATCTATTAGAGTGTATGTGTTTAAGAGGTTAGTGGTGAATGTTTTGGGAAGTAACAGAAAAATGAATTAGTGCCTCTTTATTACATTGTGTATTTTTTTGAAAAATTACAGTATAGTCTTGTGGAAAGTTGTAATCAGGAACTAAGAATGTTTTAAATGTCTAAACGTCATGTGCAGAATAGATACATTCTGGGAGTTGTAGTACTTTTAGTAACATTATTAAACAGGAATAGTGTAGTGAGAAATAAAAGATGAGAGCATGTTGTCCACCTGTATATGAATTAGAAAGAAGTAATACTTGTTTGGTATGTATTGGGAAGTGTTTTTCAATGTGGTTTTTAACTTATATGATCGCTTTGCATATGCTTAGATGGTGAGATATGGTTTTTTGTGCTTGCACCTAGCTATATATACAGTGGGACCTTTGAGTTTACTTAAAGATGCAGAGAGGTGTAAATTTTTGGAAAGCTGGCTTGAAGGTGTACATCTATTAAGAAATTGCATATATGTTTACATGGTGATCTATGTTCGGTAAGGCTGATGAAAATTTCATGTATATGGTGAGGCTAGTGTTTTTCTTTAAACATGGTTTGTTTAAAATTTAGAAAGATTAATAGTGCAGAATGCTTCGAGAGTTCTTGTGCTAGCTTCATTTCAAGTGTAACTGTTGTTTGAGATATGTTGAATATATGTTTTAGAAGCAGAAGAAATATTTGAGTAATGATGTAGGTATGCCATTCTCAAGAGGTTTTGGCTTCGAAGAATTTCATAATGGTGTTTTAAATTTTGGAAACTTACTGATGCATGTGCATGTGTATGCAGTCTTGCAATCATCCAGGCATTAGAATTGCACTCATTTAACATCCCACCAGTATTTATGCATGTATTGAATTATTGAAGCATTAGTCATGCACTTCTCTAATCATTCAGGCTCTGCTCATGCACTCATCCAAACACCCAGATACTAGTGGTATACTCATGCAAACATGCAGGCAGTAAGTATGCAGATATATAATGACACTTGGAGTTATGACACAGTCAGGAAATCATCTAGACACTACTTGTATCCTCAGGGAATCACTTAGGCACTATCCATGCACTCATTCAATCAGCCAGGGAGTATTGATGTATTCAACCACAAACCCAAGTTTATTTACAGGTTTTACTGAGGAATATGTAGTCTTTAGACAAAATGAGTGATAGGCTTACTAAAATGATACTCTCTACGTAATTAGATGAGTGGAGCCCGAGTGTTTCATCAGTGCACACTTGTGCCTCAGTATTTCAATGACTGGATGAGTTATAAGAGGGTGTTTAGATGACTGCATAGGTTCTGTGAAAATGTTATAATGATTGCATAGTTACAGCCATGTAAATTTCAGTGATACATTTTAAAAAGTGTGGAAGAAGGAGAGATGCAGTGAAACAGAAAGAACAAGTTGAGAGAGTTGTTGATAAGAGTAGTTGATAAGGCCTTTGCTTTGAGGAGGAATCTTTTCATTTTGATTCTAAACAGAATGAAGACTATTGAAAAAATAGTGTTGTGACTGAGGAGACAAAACCAGAAGAAAAGATTAGTGAATAGAAGTAACTGTTGTAAAGATTTTAGAGGAGAATGGATACACACTTCTTGTACAGAGCCTTTCGTTAATGAAGAAATGTATCTTCAGGATAACAGATTAGTTCATGCTATTGATTAAAGAGGACAATCTTACAAAATGAAAAATAGTAGTCATATAGTAAAAGAGGTGATGGCACCTAGAAATGTAGAAGACGCTTTTGCATAAGAGGTACAAGCAAAGAGAAGTCAGGGTATTGAATACAAATGGAATTATAGTAGTGTTTCTAGTATTAGACAGCAATCCGATGATATATTAAGAAAATTGGTAGGTACCTTTCCAAGGCAAAGTTTAAAACACAAAATTAGTTACAACACTCGACAATGCAAACTTTAGGTAGGAGGCTGTATTATATGAAAACTCCTGCTTTACGTTTAAGAGAAATTAATAGAGCACAAAGGTTACAGGTAAGTTATAGTTAGGAATTAACATTTAAAAACCTTAGAAATTCACTGAAAAAAACAATGGTTACAGGGCTGTTATAGTTAGGAAATAGGACTAAAACCACCTTAGATATTCACTGAAAAAAACCAAAGGATACAGGGACGTTATAGGTAGGCTGATATTTTACTTGTACAAAACCAGAAAAATCCAGCAGTTATATATATATATAACCAATCACATGTCTTCAATCAACCTTCTTGGCTCTTTAATTATTTGAATTGATCTGCTTCCTGGAAGCTGTCATCTTCACTGTAAGAGAGCTTAACAAATGTTGAAGAAGTAACGGCAGTCACTGGGTTTTCAGGTTTAGTCTTTCATTCACTATCTATATCATAAAACCGATTAATCAAATGCTGAAAGTGAGAAGAGTTTCTGGTAACAGACTTTCCAGGAGGCGGGGCAGTCATCATATGTCCCTAGGTGGACACAAAATAGAAAGTTTCAGCATCACATGGCGCATCAGATTTTCTCCTTTGCAGTTTGTGGGCGATCACTACATCTCCTGTCTTAAACTCAATGTTCTTTGCATGTCACCTCTTCTTACTTATTCCGCCAGCTAGCACTTCTTCCTGTATCACTATGCATCCACCTTTTGCAGTATCACTCTGTATAATGCACTCCTTTTTCTTGCGTGGCATCCCGGTACCTTATATATGTCTTGGCCAGCAGGTTCTCGACCAACTTCGTGTAAATTCTTTGCAACACTTCTGTTGTCTTCGCTTGCTTTACAGAGGCTGGAGTTGCGCTTTGACTCCACATACATGAAGCATTAATTCCGTTCTTCGACAGTGACACACATGGCATGTACAAGCAGTTTGCTTGGACCATGGTAAACTCTCTGGGAGAGCACCATCATTCTTTGAGTTACTTATCCCATATATCATCACCATTTGTAGCATCTTCACAGCCTGGGTACCAGCCAATGACCACACACGGAGCTTAGTATAACATACAGTATCCAAATTAGGCAAAGTGCTTTGCCTCTAAACTAGAGTGACCTGTGTTTACATCTTAACTAATCTCACTTTCCAATACCCCAATGATGGGTTTTCTACACCCCATGGAAGAAGGGCACAGGGACCCCTGTAGTCACACTTTTGTCAAGGTGTATCCCCTCATTAGGATTCTGTATGCGAATTGAGAGCTTAAATATGTGTATGATCCCACCCGTATCAGACATTTTAAAGATACGATGGACCATTTCTCTGAAATGGATCGGGAAGTTCCTACGGAGCAGGGCCTGTATCTCTGCTTAAGACCTTACAACCTGGAGATCAA